>ADNK01001387.1:27500-52500 GCA_000320545.1 Bigelowiella natans CCMP2755 | reverse complement strand
TAAAAATTACTGCCAATACGACGGCGACTAGGGACATTAACCATCGAAATGAATGAAATACTGTCCTTCTATTTTCAGTTGTACCTTGATATACTGGATGTGGTTTTTGCCCATCCAAAAATCCTTCTCATTTTGGATCCTCTGCGTTTCTTTCGCTGAGCCAATCTTGGTGCTGAATTCATCTCTATGGTCTAGGGCACACACGAGCGGTTGAGCTAGCAGGAAGCAGCCCACGATTGCAATGAGGAGGCCCATAACTGGATTCTGTGTCGGGTCCAACGCATCGAAACTGACGTCCTCTGCTGAGATCTGGTTTACCTGATTGTAATTTAGGAGGCAAAAAATAAGGATGATGATGACCTTGCTGTGGTGAAAGCTGTTGATAGCTATCGCTGAACAAGCGCACTGACATAAAATGGAAAGGTGTTGTTCTTTACCTCAACTCTAAAGGCTGCATCGCTGGTGAAGCTGGTAAGATGGCGTGTTTCGCATACTGTTGAGTTAGTAGTCTCGGAAAAGTTCAGGGCCCAGACGCCATCACGACTCCAGTGCCTGGTTTCATCGTTCCAGTACATACAAACAGGCACCATCATGTCCCGTATTGCCACCCTACCGCCAGAGAAGTGTGAGAGGTTTTGACCTGCAGGAACTTCAAAGCGAATGGGCTTGGACGCATTTGTGATCTTGAGAGCCCCCCCCCCTGCGCTCTCATTACGAATTTCGATCACTATCAAGCCTCCGACGTAGAGGCCGCTGCTACTCTTTAGCCTCGTCTTCATGTTGTCATCTGCGGTGGAATTCGCGTTAACATCGGCCAACGTTGTATTCGTGACGGGGAAAACAGCTGAGCCTTGAAATCCTACAGCGGAGACGACGAACGTCGCACCTACTCCGCTCCTTTCTTCATTTCCAATTAGCGATGTCAGTGAGGAAATTGGGGGGAGAACGACGCGGGTGAGGAGTCCGTCGATAAGAGTTTCTTCCTCGGTGCTGCTAAGCTTAATCGAAGCGAGTTCAATTGGAACCCGGCCTGGGGCAGACGCTGCTTTCGCTCGGGAGATTTTCTCGCCAGGCATGGTTCGCGCGGCGAGAGCGTAAGCAGATGCTGAAGCGACCGACTCCAAGCGACCTGATGTTGACGAAGAAACCGACGATAACGGCAACGCTGATTGATCTTGCTTGTATGCGGCTGTGGCAGAGATGAGATTGGACAACGTAGTTAACGAGTTTCGAACAGTCTCAGCAGCGTTCCCATCACTCTCCTCCTCCTCCTCCTGCTCTGCCTGAGCACTCGTTGTTGTTACGAGCATCTGGCCATCAATGCTATCGTTGCTTTTTCGACCTAAGAGCTTGGAATTTATGTCATCAAGTAGTGAAATTGCAGACCCCACGGCTGATCCAGTAAGTTCCTGAGGACTTGTAAAATCTGTTACAATGGCTAACAATGAGGCAGCGTTTGAAGGACTCAGCTGCCTGGCGGATCCATCTCCTCTAGCTGGTGATAGCGTAGCGAGCATTCCAAGAATTTCCTCGCGAAACTTGCCAACTGAAGTGGCGTTGTTTGAATCTTTGCCTAGCGGTGATCTAAGGTAGGACATCGAGCCCAGGATTCCAACCGCGAGGCTTTGGAGGTCCCCAGAGCCGAACGAATCGAGCAGCCTCCCAGTCACATCTGCTATCTGCAAGTCCCGTGCCTGGGTGACATTTGCGACCACATTTGTGTACGCGTTAGCGCCTAAAAAGTCGGCAACTGTTGCCCGTACATTTAGCAGTGCCCCCGGTTTTTCTGGTGCAGGAAGCTGAGTGACACATTCCTCCAGCAACCTCCAGTCACAAAGCTGGAAGTAGCTTGGTTCTTCCTCCTCCCCTCCTCCCTGCTGCGTAGTAGGCAATGCGAGAGCTGGTGTTGAAAGGGCGGTGCCCCCAGGAGAACTTACCTGCTCGAAACGATATTGTAGGGGAAGGTCGGTGTCACTCCAGCCGTGGCAACTCAGTCGGAAGTCGGTAATCAAAGCCATGCCTTGGCTTGGTGTGATGGTACATTGGCCAAGGGAGGGGGGAAGATTCGTTACGATCGCTATCGAGGCAGAAGCCACGCTGCCGGTCGCGTTCGACCTAGCCGTGAACGTGAATGTGTACGTGTAGCCGGGAGTCAAGGCTCTTGGCATTAGAACCAAGTTGGGCGAGGAGCCGTCGGGAGGTGTTAGAAGCTGGGAAAAGTCCATGCCCGGAAAGTTCGGTGAATCCCATGTCCATGACCAGTTGAAGGAACCGGCAAGAGGAGACGGCCCAGCGGGGTTAAACACGGCGCTGAGAGAGAGCTTCGAATCGGTGTTAAACGACTCGAGCGAGGATTTGCCAGAGGAAGTGATGCTGAATATTGGCACTCTCTCCGATGTCGTCTGGATCAACTGGGTGGCGAGGGCGTATCTCGTATCTCTTCTGCCAGAGCCATCCACACTGCTCACATTTAAAGCAATTCGGTACTCGCTCCCCGCCGTAAGCCGTTCTGAACGAAATTGCATCTTGGGTAGTACGGAAGTGACCGAGGCTGCCTTGACCCCCGTCCTAGTGTCAAAGACTGTTGCGTTGTACATTAGGATGTTCTCCGGGTAAATGGGGTCCCGACTTCCTGAGGCATCAATGCTCAAGACGCTACCCGTCGAGTGGCCACTACTATCACCGACGAAAACAACCCTCTTTATACCGCCTCGTAGTTTCGCCACCACCGGTTCCTCCTTCACTCGCACAGTGAAGGTTACATTAGCATTGCCTGTTTCCTGCCCGAGCACATTAACAGCCTTTACAAAGAGCCTAAAATGGTAATCGCGACCCACGCTAAGGGTATTGGGAGGCAGTGAGAGATATAGACTTTCCGGGTCAGGAATCTTGATATTATCTGGCGATGTAAAATCCATAATTAGATAAGCATGGGAATCAAAAGATACATCAGTATTGTAATTATAAAAGGATCAAAGGGCTTGCAGTACTATGAAGAGGTTAATAACAATAGCGGAAAGTATATATTGCGCAGCTACGAGCCGCGAACACAGGGCAGAGGAATCTTGCGGCTTAACACCCCAAACCTTAAACAACAAAATCCCCGCCCTTCTGGCATCGGTATGTGTTTGAAAACATTACAAATTATACCGAGTATTTGCACTGACAAGCCTAAGTTACATCACTAAGGATGATGTCGGTAGAAGTGACAATGGTACGTACCGATGTTGGCTAATACAGTCCATAGGCCCTGCACTCCCATACGCATCCTTGACTCCATACATGAAGGTGGCCTAACTCGCACCTTGATGCCGAGCTTGCGGGAGCGCTGAACGGTGATCTGTAGTGGAGAAGGCATGAAGATTGTAGGCCGTGACAAGCCTTTTACCTTCCGGAGACGAAATATCTCCGATATGCCGCTGTCCCCGAGCCAGTTCGTTGCTCTCACAGCAAAATCGTAATGTTGATCCATGGTCAGATTCAAGGCGGGGAGCTCAAGCAGCCTGTGCAAAGTGGTGCTAGTAATGTTTTTCAAAGCTCGATGGAGATGAAACAATCTGGGAGGCAGCAAGGCAATGCCAGCATCGATGCTGCTCAGGGAGTTCTGGGCGGTCGCATTGATAGCTTCAAGCTCCGAGGAACCGACAAATTTCCATTCTAGCGATATCTCTTTTCCTGCCGCGCCGGAGGTGGTGGCTCGGAGATCGACTGTCGCGGCGCATCCACCTGTACAATGCAATGGCAACAAGTAAACAATGTCACTTCTACAGGGTGATGCGGTATTATCGAGGGTGCGTTTTTTGCATCATATCAAGACAAAAAAATCTAGCATATTAGTCAGACTTCATCATTCGACTATATACGCACCGATAAATTCCGGCCCGTACGCATAGGCAACGACTGCTGGGGGATTGGTAGGTGGTCGTAGCGGCAATGCGTGTGATTCTTTATGGAGATTGGCGCCTGGCTCGATTCCCATTATCTTGCCTCCTCTCACCCCAATGAGACTTCCCAACTCAACCCGAAAACCAGGACCTATATTCACCTGTAGCTCAGAGAGCGACCTCCATAAGCAGCTCGGGCTTGCCCCAAGCAAGCTTATCGTGCTCGAGGACAACAACTCGTCGCAGCTCAAGGAGGGGGCATTCGTTTCCCGAGAGAACGTAACGACCAAAGCAGTCACGGCGTCGTTAAGCTGGGCTAATACCGCCTTTGGGGGTTCAAGTGTTGGAGATATCGTCGCCGGAGAGAGGCTCGATGGGGCCAATGTGCTAGGTGAGATTGATGTGGGAGATGTTGTTGATGGTGAGAGGCTGGAGGGTGCGCACGAGGTTGGCGCGAGGCTTGTCGGAGCGAGGCTCGATGGGGAGAGAGTTGGAGAGCAGCTCGTCGGGGAGAAAGAAGGCGCCCTCGTAGTAGGCATCGATGTCGTTGGGGTGCAAGAAGGTGAATCTGTACGGGGGGAACATGTGGGAGTCATCGTTGCTGGTGACTGTGTCAGAGGTGACGATGTCGGTGAGGAAGTGATAGGAGATCGAGTAGGCGCTACGGTGATGTTGTGCCCGTGGCTAAACACTTCAACCTCGCAGAGCGATAGAGACGCATTTGTGTTGTTTCTTATTATGGTGACTACATCGCCAGAGACCGAAGGACAAGAGACGTAGTACCACTCTGCTAGAGGCGTTTCTCCAGCCCTGATCGTTAGAGTAGCAATACAAACACCAGCATAAAATGAACAACGAGAGAACTCTGCCCTTCATCTAACCAACAATACAGATATCGTCGCAATACTAATGACTATTGTAATCATGGCTACTACAATGCTATCACAACATCAGCATCAACATCATTCTAATTTGAGCCACTTACCCGCTGGGATTGCAGATGTAGCTGGCATTATTCACGCTATTGCTGATTTGCACTTGGAAGCCTCGGAGCTCATCGGCGCAGCAATCCCCTCGACTCATGACCCGCACGATAGCGATTGGGTAGACCGCTAGCAAGTTGACTCTCCACCAGGTCATCCCTTGAAGCATATCGGTAGTGCCGAGTAGGCGCTTGTTCGGATCATTCTTGCGGTAGGACAGATCCTTCAGCATTGCGTTGGGCGATGTGTGCCAGGGGTCACCAACGTATACGGTGACGATGCTACCTGCAGGGTAGATGGCCCCGGACATCGTCCTGCTGCACACTTGCCTTCCATCGTAGAAGATCTTGATGGTGCTATTCTGATAAACCTCCATCTTGATGGAGTAGTAGCGGTTCAGGCCGAGGGATTCAGTCGGGTCGCAACCATCGTTACTATTCGGGCTAGTTCCGGTACGGAAGTGGAGCTTGCTCGTCCCTGGCTTCAACCATATACCAGGCACCTGTGGAGGAGGTGGGTTTAGTCACAGGCTCGTCATCAATACAAAAATCACACACACAAACACACACACACACACACACACATATATATATATATATATATATATATATATATATATATATATGCTTAACAAACAGGATCGGGTTTGGTCAGTTATGTGTAGGAGAGGGGTAGAGAGAAGGGGGGAGGTGCGGGGGGGTAGAGAGAGAGATTTGTGTCTAGATCTACGGGAGTGATAAATTACTCGGTCGCCGTTCTTGCAGCAGTTATCCTTGGTTGTGAAGTGCACGATGCTTCCCCAGCCACTCACAATTCCCATTACTTTGAGTTTGAACTCGAGGATGTACGGTCCTACCGTCCTCACAGACCCACGGTTGACATTCACGCCAGGACGCACCTCCTCGCTGTTTAGGATGTTGAAAGGGTTCGCATGCCCGTTCTCGGTTTGGGAGCATGATCCCTCTTCCATCCGTGGATCTGGATTTCCATCCACAGCCTTGGAAGATTGCCTGTTTTGTGCGGTACTTGACTGCTCCGTGGGCTTGTTAAACGCGAGACTTACAGTGGGGGAGCGAGTGGGTGATATCGATGGCGCTGATGTTGGCGAGGAGGTATGAATTACGGCACTACTATTCTGAGCCAGCACGACAAAACTCTCCAGGTTGTGGGCTAGGTCATCGTCAAATGTCCTATCTTCATTCCAGCAAACGTCGAGGGATGGAGAGCTAGGCGCCTTTCGCATCCAACGAGCAGTGATAGGGTCGACCCCATTCCTCGACATTATCTTGACGATGAATACGGCCTGGGGAGAAGTTACCCCTAAGATGGATATGTTGGTGGTCGGTGCACTTCCATTGGTAGGGGCACATTCCTGATACTTTGAGTTGAAACTCCCAAGAGCCGACACGTACGAGCCAGATCGGAAGGTCGCAGGGCTGCGCTCAAACGCAATCCAAGAAACCGTTTCACTAACTGCCGCGGAGGGTCCTTTCCTGATGCTCTCAACAGGGCTGATGGAAATCCACGCGCCGCCCGCAGTGATTTGGTAGCCGCGCACCTCCATCCAGCCTTCCTGATTGAAGCTGCGAATAAACGGCATGAAATATGGAGCAGACCTGAAGGGGGGATGGAATTGCACTTCGAATTTATACTGCCCAGTAGTCTTACCAGCGAGAAACCGCACACCGTCAATCATATGATCCCCTCTGTCTAGTACTATATAGTGTAACTCCTCGCTGCCTGTGTGAGCATCGTCGCCGAAACCCTTCACCGCAAATGAGCTTTCCGCCACGTCCTTCACTCTCCATCCGAAAATTCGCGAATCGAAGTTTGTGGGGTCCCCTATGACTAAGATAGGGTCGGTGTAGCTCTGACGGAGGACGGGGTGTGAGGGGGAGGGCATATGCTTTGGTTATGAGAGCAGAATAGTTTTCGTATATCACTAGCTATACGCGAGCGTAACAGTTGTCACTTGCAAGAATAGAGATTAATGCTCGCGAGTCAGATGATATAAAAGAATAATCTTTCTCGCAGGAGCGAGCTCCCGACCCCGTTGGATTATCATTTGGTCATTTCATCGTCGTAACTATCGCCTCTCGGAAAGAAAAAGCTTGCACGGATTTTGTCCAAATACATCCCTACCTGTGCGAGTGAGACGTGCTTCCATGAGCTGGAATTCGCGGAAGTCCGCCTCATTTCACCTAGCAAAGAAGGATATAGTTGTGATAATTCTCACTGTCATTGGAAGGGTGATGAGAAGAATCCCATTTAGACTGCACTACTCCTTATGCATTTCAAACGTACATATATTGGAAAAAAATATTGGGAAAAACACCCGATTATGAATGCAAAAGGGCGAGTCATGGCTCCAGTTTTTCAACTCCATGTGCGAGTTTGCCTTTTCTAGGCATTTATTAATTTTTAGTATCCACTGAAATATAGCTAAAGCGCATACCGACTGCAGACAGAGCTACGTATGGGCTGTCCTGTGATGTTTGTTCAAAAAACAACATTAGAAAGTATTCTTTGAACTATCTGGTTTATGGCAGTGGCGGATTTCCATCACCGGATAGACAGGCCATATTAGCAGAAGGAAGGCTCTTTTTCCAAATTATATATTATATTGTTGACTTATTCGCTAGTTCAATTTTATACGCATATTCTAGCATTTGTGTGTACAACTGTACTCATGCTAATACCCGAGTCATGGCGGCCTGGATTTGTGCTTGACTTAAAGCTTCATCGTAAATATAGAATCCTCGCATCTTGCCTTTGAAATCGTTCAACCAGCCCCCCCCACCAATGAAATGATTTGCATTCCCCGACCATTGCCCAGCCTTTTGAAAGGTATTTCCAGTTTATGCACGAGGATTTATACCTAGTCTCACATGAACCCCTGAGCCTTAGCCGCGACTGCATGCACAACAGCCACCTCTACTTTCTCTCTCTTTTTTTTTTTTAATATTATTAAGGTTATTCTTGCGTTTAGATCGCCACTGGTAGGAAGGCAGACATCGTGCAAATTGTTCCTAAAGGATATCTACTACCACTGCGTATGGAGCATCTTGTGTGGCCGTTAAGTTTCCGTTTATATACCAGCAGAGCTTTCTTGGTGTCGATGTGATCTGGCGAGTCACGGCCACGTGCATCCACTTATTCCAGGTAATCTGCATTATTGCCACCACACGTCGCTATTATGAAATTCGATGAAACGTCAATCTGTGTATGTATGTGTGATGCATTTCTACACTTTGAGTTCGCATACTTGTTGGTAATAAAACCGTATTTATACGTCAGAGCAAGTTTTTCTCGTCAGGTAAACGCTACAAATAATACAGCAATATCATAAGACTGTACCACTGCGCCACTGGAAAAACTAGTTTTCAAATCTCCAGTCCCAGGCCCGTAATAATAAGTCAATGACAAATCAGGTTCAATTATAATCGTTCCCTCATAACGAGCCCCCGCATGTATTGGATTCTGCCGACCATTCGACTCAGCTGTCATCCAGAACATGTACCTGAAAAGGAAAAAACATTTCGTCTTGTCTTTGTGAGAACTGTGTACTTCATACTCGTAGAATTTCTCAAAAGATTTTTACAAGAACTTCAATTTCATGTGGCTGATAACGATAATAGAATACTCGTGATAGTTCGTGACTGATGCAGCACTTACGTTTGATCATAGCGGTTTGAGGAGACCGGAGTTTTGATGGGAGACTGTGTGTAACTACTGTAGGACGCAAGATGATAGAGAATTGCCCCTTCGCCTTGCCGAGGTGCATACCAAGCAAGAAATGGGATCCAAAACAACCCCGAGTTCCAGCGCATGGTGCTATCGCAGGGAGCAAGCGGCTCAGTGTGTATTTTTCTGCATTACAGGACGGGAGTCATGGAAAGGATGCTGGTCATCAACGGGTGACATGTGGCATGGTCGGGGGGAGCGAGGACAGGCATCCGGTTGAAAATAGTGATTCCAGTTCACTTTAACGACATGCAGTGAGCTTGTCGCACTTGCGGTTTTCGCCATTTGAACCAACAAGATTGTGATCACAAGAAACCTTGTAGCTCATGTTGTTGTGGCCACTAGCTCAGTGCGACGTGTGTTTGGTCTCCTTTACTGGTGTTTTGAGGGCCATTCATAACTCCCAAAATGTAACGTCGAACTGTGCATGAGCTCTTCAAATCTGTGACGCATTACGAAATGGCTTGGATGTGTTTGTTGTTTTGCGATTTGATGAAAAAATGTTTCATTGTTTTGGTCGTTTTCAACGGGAAACAACCAAAAGTGAGTCCATGGCCTTTCAGAAGCGTTGACGTGTGTCATCATTTTTGGGTGCACGGCGCTTGAAAAAACTCGAACGAAAAAAACTGGAGTGACTCTCGAGTTGCGCCCTGTTGACTGAAGCTTGCTGCCTTTTAGCCCCCTCCCCGCCCTTTCCCCACAACGTTGTCACTGGGGTGCCTTCGATGCCGTGCCAGCGTGCCTCCAAAGAAAAGTTGTTCCTTGCTCAACAGGGGCCACCTGGCACCTTTGGTGTGCCTTCGACCGACAAAGAAATCGACAGGGCCTTTCTGTCTCCCACGTGGTTCTGGCGCGTGTGGATTTGATCAACGCTTTGTTCATTGTTCATTGTTCATTGTTCTGAGCTTTCGTCGAACCATTGTTCAGCTCGATTTTCTTGCAACACGCTTGTGCTGTGTGTGCACCAGTTTGATGACTCCATCTCAGTGCTCCTGGTTTCCACTGCTAGACTGGCGAACCCGATCGAGGTGAGCAGCGTCAGCCAAACCTGGGATGCGTTCTGGTTGCACCTTCAATTGGTGAACAGGGCACCCAGCCCCAGCCAGCCAGTTCATCGTCCTCAGCTCCCTCAGTTGAGCTGGTGATGGGCGTTGCCAGGCTGGTGTTGGCCAGTTGTGTCAACACCAACAGTGTGCTCACAACTCCTCGCAATGACTCTCATTTGGGCGCTGCCACGTGCTTGTGCAAGCCCATGTGGTTCTTGCTCGTGTGGTTCCTTGCACCAACGCTTTGCTCAACGTTTGGTGCTTGACGTTCGACTCTCTCTCGTTGCACACTGCCACCAGCGCGCCAATGGCAAGCGTTGGAATGCTTTGCATCCAGACCGCGCAGTGCATGCTTGCACCAGCAGCAGCAACGCCAGAGCAATCTGCGGGCGTTCATTGGCTGCGACAAGCAACACGCACACAGTTGAGAATGCAGCCGAAGTGCAATGTGCGACTTCGATGAACTGCCGCGACAATGCGTGCAGTGGCTGTTGACCAATGAGAGCCAGCCTCTCACGTGTCATCGGGCTGTTTCGCCCGCTGCCAATGTTCAGCGCTGCCGGCGCGCACACCACTTCAGGCGATTTCGCCTTGATGAATGTTGACATTGTGTGACGTGCATGAAACGTCACGTCATCATCAACACAGATCTGAGACAGCTGCTTGTCCAGCTGTTCTCCCCTGCCTTCCTGCCTCCACCCAACCATGCCAGTCGCCTGCATTGCGCACCGCCAACCATCATGCTTCTGACAGCAATGGGTGGGTCAAGGCTCTTCGAGTTGTCACAGCACATCAGGAGTGTCACCAAAACTCCGTTTGCATGCTGGGACTCGTGAAACTGAAGAACGTCGCTAGGTCGGGCCAAAACTTGTGACAACAGACACGCAACACCACGTCACTGTCCAGCTGTGTTCACGATTGTGACCTGCCTCCTTCACCCTCGATTTGCCTTTTGTTGCAGTGATGAAGTGGTTCAAAGCGTCATCGTGCAAAGCGAAAGGATCGTGAACGAGCCCAGGAACGTGCACGTGACACACGAACGAACAAACAAGTGAAGTGCTCATTGTGTCCGACACTGGTGCAGCGCAGTGTGCACGTTTCTGGACCTTCGACTTCTTTGAGTTTGACAACTGAGAACAGCTCACTTGGATGCCGCGTGGGCGCCCATTTCCCACAACCCTCTGTGTTTGGTCGTTTTCAGTGGGAAATGATGGACATGCAAAGTGCACACAACACATTGCTGTGTCCATTGTGGAAAATGAGTGCTCCAGGAAATCCGTCATTGGCAGCACCAATTTGCGATGTGGGTCTCGAGTTTGCTAGCTGAGTTTGCGACTTGCGACTTGCGACTTGCGACATGACACGTGCAGTGTTTGTCGCAGTTGCAAGCTAGCGGCAGAAACGCAGTGGGCAGAAATTGCCCAAAATCGTCCATTGTTCACTCTAGATCTAGTAGTCACACATCTCATAACAACAACGAAGTGGAGCAAGAGAAAGAGAGAGAGAGAGAGAGGACATCATCATCAACTTACATGTAGTAGGTGAGTAAACTACCATTTAGTGCTGTCCTTCACTGCATTCAAGAAAAACAAATCACACATCCTACACACCTAACACACAAGCAACACGCAGACAGACGAGCAAATCAACTCTGAGAGTGGCGGAGCGCAACGAAATTGTCCATTGGAATTGACCGGGTTGTGGGAAATGGGCGCCTGCGCGGCTTCCGAAGGAGCTATCAACATTGAAAAAGTCGACATGTCACACTTTTCACTCCTTTCCACCGTCGGTAAAGGAGGGTTTGGTAAGGTGCATAGGCAAAATATCCAAAGATTTTTCATGGGATCGACCTTGGTTGTTAACCTTGAGCAGGTAAAGGCTGCGCAGGATCGAAAAGATCCAGTTCCCAGTCGATACGATGACATTGAGAACAGCAGCGTTTTCTACGCAATGAAATTGCAGGCAATTACCGTGTATTAAACGAGCCCATTCATTGGATGAATAAGGTTTATCAATCTGAAAGGATCTCAGGGAGTTAATCAGAAAAGAAAGCCATTGGAAGGCAGCGTGGGTTGAACGTACAGTTATGGCAAGCGTTAAATCTCCGTTCGTTGTGAAACTTCATGTAGCGAATTTACGAAAAAACGGGGCGGAATAAGTTTTTTGATTTGCAGCTTTGATGAATTCAGTACGCATTCCTGTCGTCCATGGATTTGGTGCTTGTCATGCCTTTCTTGAGGGGTGGAGATCTAAACTTTTATTTAGGTATTCGCCTGATTTCCCTAACGGAGTATCCTCATTCGAGGTATTTATTTTCAGAAAATTATGGTCCCATGGAAGAACATATGGCTCGATTCTATATTGCTGAAATTCTATTGGGTCTAGAGGCAATTCACAAATTGAACTTCGTATATCGGGATTTGAAACCAGAGAATTGTATTCTTGATGCAAAGGTAATAAAGACTCTACAAAATAAGAAAACTATTATAAAACAGACTTTCTTTAAAGGGGCATCTTTATATCACTGACTTGGGACTGGCCACTATGCTCCAGGAAAAAGACAGGTGCTAGTTTTAGTTTTCTATCTGAATGGATTTATACCTTTAAATTTTAGGAGATATCGAAACGACCTATTTTCTAAACGCTACCCGCCTCCTCATCATCTTCGCACACGAGGATGCTGTGGCACACCTGGATATGTTGCTCCTGAGGTTATTAGACTCTCCCCACAAGATGTCTAGTGGAGTTACGAAAGTTTGAAAGGATATATGCACACATGTGTGTGTGTATATATTAAATATATATATTTATATTTTAGGTCATCAATAGACATTCTTACGGGTTTATGCCAGATTTTTTTACATTTGGAGCGACTCTAGCTCGTATGCTTCTAAAGAGAAGTCCTTTTGATCCGAAATTGATGGATAGATCAAAAGTTAGAAAAGATGATTTTCCCACTCCTAAACTACCGAAGAAGATATCAAATGACTGCAGAGACATTGTTGCAAAATTATGCGCTTTCAGAGAAGAAAAGCGCCTAGGTAAAAAAAATCTATGTTTCTCTTAACTGACAATTTGAGAGTTACGGATTTCCTTATAGGGTACGTTGGATTTTGGAGGACTGTGCGAGATCATCCATTTTTTGCTAATGCTCCTAGTTGGGATTGGAAAAAAGTAATTTCTTCACACTTTTATTTAGGGAAAATTTCATCTCTGACTTACATCTGCATTAGATCGAAGACAAAAATCTAAAACCCCCTCACACACCCAGTTTAAAGGTTACAGGACTTGGTTGAAGAATGATATTTTGGTGAAATTAAACGTACTATGTAATTATGTTATTCAGAAGCTAAATTTCAATCCTGTTTACGAAGCCGAGGAACAGATTATGGTATCGTAACGCCTGTTGACGAAAATAGGATAGAAATATGTACTCGATGGTTTGATAAGCATATTTTTCATAGGCGGAGGGCCGTAAACCGCTAGATAAGTCTGAACGAGAAAAGGTGTTGACTTCTTGATGAATTTATATTGGCCCCACACAACCTCTCGGTCTCAGGTTGAAAGGGTTTTTAATAATATTGACTACAACACGAAGCCTCCTTTCCGAAATTCAGCTGGTGCGTAGCATTTGTAGAAATACGGTGCAATCTAGATTAATGCACAAGATTAATACTAAGAAAATGTGGCTGGGAAAGTATTAAAACTAGATTATGATTAATTCTCATTACTTTACAGGCGATGCATTCCCTCCCAAGAGCGCAACGGCGGCGGAGGTCTTGAATATTTTGCACAACCATGCATGCATTACAAATTTAAGTCTTCACTGGCTAAAATGAATCTTTGAATGTGAATATGAAATGAAGAGGGATTTCCCTGTGTATCCATCTTTTTGCAAGTGCTTAAAAACTGTGATCAATATAATTAGTGTATCTGGCAATCTACCTTTAAGTCTACTTGTCTGTGTATGTCAATTATTGTGAGTGGGAATACATAGCAAACTCATTTAAAAGTCACCCATATGCCTACTTTTGTTACTATAAATCTGAAACCAAGTCGCGAATGTCTGTGAAAAAGAGTGCTTCAAATGGAGAAGCGGAAACTAATTCAACTGTTCAACGTCTCAACGAATTCAAAAAAGTCTTAATGAAATTTTCTTCACCAATATTTTGAACCTCAAGTGGTGCGGATTTGTAGGTTCAAGGAATAGCAGTAAATTCAATTCGAAACCGAGCTGACACAACCACAAGCGTAGGGGTGCTCACTCTAAGTAACAAAATGCCTCCTTCTCAACTCAATAACGAAACGAAAAATTCTCATCTCGGGCAACCTTCTCTCGCTCTATCCCAAATCGAGGGTAAATTTTATCTCAGAAGAAAATTCTTAAAAGAAACTTATTGCATGTAACATATAGGCAAATCGGAGGATATAGAACATGTTCCAGTGCATGAAATCGTCACCCCAGTCGATGGTAGCATGGTCTTGGGTTCTGGAGGCGTTCCAACCTGGGGTAAATCAGATCTTGGATCAAGCAAGGCAAATTCCCCGCATGAATCCCCCATTAAGAATACAGGTAACTATCTAAGTACTAGTATATGTTCGCATGATATGACATCCATGGATGATACAGCCATAAAATCATACATCATAAGAAAATTGCCGGGAAAAGGAAATGAAAACTAAGGCTCGAAAGAAAGGAAACTGTTGTTTTTAGAAATATAAACAAAGAAATACCGATAACCGATACATTCCGATAAAATTGCCAGACATCCATAAATTTTCGAATTTAAAAATTTAGTATCATAATACGTGAACTATCACGTGCTTACAAGTGTATCATATTTTGAAAAGAGCACAAGGCTAGTGATAAAGATATTAAGGGAAACAATAATCTGATCGATGGAGACAATAGAGCTTTCCCATTAGAGACTATGAATAGACATACAAGGGACTCAGATCAGAATGCCAGCGACGGGAAAAAATCCTCACTGACTATTCGTTCTAGTATAATAACAAAAGTGGATCCATCCACAGCACCATCGGTACCGATAGAAGAGCATGTTAATAAAAAAGATACCGATGATACAAAATTTACTGATGCAATCCCTGATGGAAATCGAATATCCGTGGAAAAGGAAAGTAAGGAACACCAAATCAGTGCTATTAAGCATAACGTTGTCAGAGATGTTACAACAGAAAAATTAGATCCCTCACCGATAAATAGCGGAAACAATGTTAGAAGTTTGAAAGATGCTGAAGTTGACGATAGAGAGATAAGCACAAAAGAAAACGAAATTATCGTCCGTGAGGAAGGATGGGTTGGTATTGAAAAACAGGTATCCACCACCAATGAACAAGGTGTCCGAAGATAATAGTATCATTAACTTATGACATTCATTCAAGGATGAAACTGTTCATCATTGCTAATGCTTATTATCATCACAAACAAAAGGAGTAGCTGCAGTTGCAACAAGCCAAAGCTTATTAACAATTTGGCATCTCCTTTTTTTATCTACCATCTCTAATTATTCGCACAACACACAACTAGGCTACTTTTTAAACTTGCTGTGTAGACACAGTAGACACATGATGATAGACATGCAATACACAATATATATAGTGTATTGCTGTGTCTATTATCATAGGTCGTGTCCTAACCTAGCACAGCACGTAGTGTTAACACACGTCACTGTTTACATGCTACACATTCTAGCATTGCAATGTGCGCATGCTAGCATGCTACGATCTATTGGTTAGCGATGACAGACACATTTCATTCTAATAACAAAGATGCATTGCTAGAATGCCCGCAAGCATTCACTCTGCTAGCTCTGGTCATGTGACCCAAATAGTGCTATGCATGACTGACGCAATCATCGTCATGATGAGTTAGATGTCGTCATGATCTAGCTAGCTAGTAATCATGCTAGCATGTGTGTCTGAAATGAAAGTAGCATTGTCATAAGCAAGAAGTACAATGAAAGCGAACTACATGGCATCTGTTTGGGGAATACAACATCATTATGTCGTTTCTGCAATGTATGCAACGTTATTTTGATTTTAGATCAGATTTCACCACTTACACTTGGAGTACTTGACTATTTGGTTGGTGTAACAGGGACTATTTCAAAGCAAGTTTCTCACGATTCTTTTCGGTAGACTCACTGGAAACATCACTTGGATGATTGGTTGTCCGAATCTCTGACTTAGTCATCTGCTGATCTTGTGGTGATTTTGCCACCATTCCATTCTCCAAGAGATTACAAAGAAACCTTACGCAAAAAGGGGTTACTATAGTTACGAATCCAGATCATCACGGCCTAAATCTGTGGAGTTGTAATAATACCCGGGATATCCTCCAACGAATACCGTTTTCTTGTTCTTCGTGTCTGATGAAGATTTATTGTACCTGCCCCACACGGCTTCAATAGCCTTAAAGAAATATCATATGAAATCCAAGTTTTATTCACCGTTACAAACTTAGTCACCTTCTCAGAATTACGTCCCTCGATGCACACAGATCGGTACCAGGTAGATGTTGATTCATCAAACTTGTTGTTGTTGTTATTGTTGTTGCTATTGCCTTTATTTGTTCTCTGGGTAGCGGGACTTACTTGGATATCTGTCACCTCTACTGCAAATATGCTGCCGTATTTTGAAGTCAGTGGTTGCAAATAAAAGGGAGATGGTAGACGAAAAACGGAATAAACCTCGATATATTCATCCTAGATTTGTCGATAAACACACATGCACGAGCGAAATCCTGCAATTATTTTCCGTTACACTGCTTAATCATCTTCTCGTTGTTTTCTCATAAGGGTGGAGACTACCTTCTGGTTCATCTTTTCGAGGATATCAAGGCACTCGCTCACACCTTCTGCTTTCTAATAACAAATGAAAATTTTAAGTCTGCTAAATTGTAAGTCTGCCGGGTTATAGTTAAAAATTACCTGTTTCTTCAGAACTTCTATAAGAACATTCTGATCTACGCTCGGATTTTCCAGTGAGAAGTCGGAGGTAATTGGCGTATTCACCACCTTTTTTTTGGAGATGTTCAGCAAAACAAATTTAATCCTATTGATACCTGGAATCTCTCTGCTCCCCTTCCTCCCCCTCACCCCCCCCCCCCCCCCTCTCTCTCTTCCTTTCTTGATCTCTCTTTCCATTCTTTCGTATTGATGCTGTTCCTTTTCGTGACTTGACCTTTTTCCATGTCTCGATAGCCAAAACTGCCGTCGGCTTAGCACTTACTTTTAAAACTTTTAGCTCAAGTTTCCAGCCATTCTTTGTTCCTCTGTAGTAGAATTAAATAGATAAGAAGGTTGTAAGTCGCTAGTTAAAATGATTGAAGTTTCCTGAGTTTTAGTCCAAGAGATGGATTTAACACCTATGAAAGCATGGGAAGAAGTTACTACTACCACTACTGATAATCCTTAGATAAATAAAAACGTAGATTGAATGGTTGTGTCCTCTCTCTCTCTCTCTCTCTCTCTCTCTCTTTATATATATATATATATATATATATATATATATATATATATGTATGTGGCTAAGATATAACCACATAAATATCGACTCGGCGTTCTGTTCCATTGAAAGGAAGCACAGGAAAACCTGCAGACTGACCAGTTGTTATGCACTAGTTCAAAGTTGCACACATTTTTCATTACGGATAGACGACAACCTTGAGGAGACAGCATACAGCATTGAGTTCTTCTTCAAGCTTCAGGGTTCCTTCATGCTAATTTGGAAGTATCTATTAATATCGTTGAGGTCAAACCTACTAAAATGAACTCTACCTTGAGATTGAGAGGCACAAAGAGACGCCATTCTGCCATTGTGTTGGTTGGTTTCTGTGTTCTTTTATTTCGTGAGTCGCACAGGTGTTATTATTGGTAATGTACCTCAGTACTACCACTGCTACTACTACTACCACTTGCAAGGCGAAGTCGTACTATAAAAACAGATAGCCAATAACCACTACGACATTATTTCCCGATTAATTAATACGTCAAATAATAATAATTTGTCGTAGATCTATATCCAACAAAGAGAAAAGTTCCGCATGCCCGTCACCGTCCGCCATACAAAATTAATATAAAAAATAAGTTTTACAACCCATGTCGCTCAGCGCCATGGGATACTACTCTAACTTCGACGAACCATCCATTCGCATAGTGCGACAACATTTCGTAGCTTTCTTTTCGTACAAATTACAACCTTTTGCCACAGTGCAGTGCAGTGCTTGGTTACGTCGCCAAAGCCAACTAGCAACACCGTGTGCACAAACCCGTCTGGTGTGACGTCCTTTCGTATCGTGTCACGAGGCCTAATATTTCGATATTGCTTCTTTTGCTGTTCAATACGATACATATTTGCTGTAACTGGACAAAGTCTTGGGATGGCGATTCGTCAGCGACAACGGGAACGAGCTCGTGGATACCAAACATCCCATCACCAGTTATCCGATAGCGAGGGAGACATGAACGATGGCAAATATTTACCTGCACCAGCGTTTGGTGAATCGCAGGAAACGAAGAAGGTTCAGACATATGAGCCAATCATGAGTGATGCGAATAATTGTCACCGGAATAGGCAAGACACAGCAGGAAAAATCTGCTACGCTATCCCAATCATAATTACCGTTTTAATATTGATCATCGTCCTTTATCTATACTTATACAAGAGTTTAACTGGGAGGGAAATAAATAGTTTATATTTTCGCGCTAAGGCTCTTTCAAAAAACATTGATGATGAAGATAGCGATGATCTCATTTAATTTCTGATCATGTTAAAAAAAATAGTTCAGGAGGTTTTTGGTTTCTTGTCTTAAAAGCAATTTCTGTATGTTTGTCGCACATAAAACAAAGTTTTTGAAGAGAAATATAGCGAATCATGGTGACCTCCTAATTAGACTGTATCTAAACTAATGCCCTCAGAACCATAATACCATTTTATCTGAGATTAATGTTTTCACGTATGGACAACAAATGAAATAGAACTCCTGGTGAAAAGAGGCCAACAAATTTCTAGTTCCTACGGTCAAGACTACAACGAGCTTTCTTGTCATAACTTGATGACGCACGATGATCTTGCTAATAAATTTTCCCTTAACAGCCATAGAGACCATGTGGATGTACATGTGCACAGTGTCACGTCTAGACGTGTGCACAAGTGCGTATGCCAGCATCACATGACAATCATCTAGATCTAGACGTCGCCGTGCTAGCGTGCTAGCGTGCTTGCATCTTGAAATGCTAGCATATGCTCTAGTGCTAGAGTGCCCTGCAGCCTGACACAGTGACGGAAAATCTGCTGTTTGTGCACACGCACGTGCGTTCAGCGTTGTGTGATGATGACACGGCATGTGCAATGAGTGGTTCTTGTCCTTGTCCTCCTGCATCGAGCATGGCATGTCTGTCTAGCTGTGCATCTGTCGTCAGCTTGTTGCTATGGCTAGACAGGCACACACATGTGTGTTCGTTCTAGTGAAGCTTTCAATTAGTCTCAATGTGGTTTTTTGTGTCAAATGAGCAACATTGATGCGGACCAGTGCAAACATCATGACTGCAATTTGTGCCATGAGACGCACATTGCAAACCGGTGTGCGCAAGTCGATGAAAGGCGCATTTGTGCTTGTTTCATGTTGCAAAACACAGCATGATCCAATGGGTTATTAATTTGTGGCCCCAACGACCATGATGCTGAATGAGTGCTACTTGTAATCTTCTTTTAACCCTTGTCATTCAAGACAAAGCGCAACTACTGATGTTGCCTTCTACGATACACGATGCCCTGTTATTGACATCCAATTTGTTTCCCCGATTCAATTGAAGCTGTGGTAAACAATCTTCGATTTCTCTTCTGCTATTCTGAAGCTACATATTTATGCATCAAGATGTTAATGTTAAATATCATTAAGGGACAACGCCATTAAAATATTGATATACTCTATTGTTCAAAAATCATGAGTGATGTATAAAACAATCTACTCTACCTCATCTGCAAGTGTATCAAGCATTTGATCTATGTTACTGAAAGTCTTCGCATTCACTGAGAAATCACTCCGCTGGTTAATATCGAATTCAAAATAATTATTGGTGAAGTATCGAATTGAACAAATATCAGAGTTATGTAAAAGAAAACTGAAAGAAAACGGAGAAAATAATTTTAAACGTTTCTTTCTTGGATCGTTTAGAGAAAATCGTAAAACCTTGAAATTGGCTGAGTGTTTACTGTCTGTGTCTTTCGATACTTCTGCGTGATTAAGTGGCTGAGAACGTTGATGGGAATCTGGAACTTGCAGCTTAACACTCATCATGGTCAAAATTGAAGAAGGCTTCAGCTTAAAATCGTTGTGCACTGTGAGAATGATGGGCATTTTTTTGGTTTTTCCATTGCTTGCTCTGAAAAGAAAAACAAAATAATTTTTGAAATTGAGTTTGAAATCCTTCTGGGCACTATGATCTAAAGTCGTTCTGGTCCTGTCTTCTAATTCATCGCACTTATTTTCTAGTTTTTAGGTTACTTCATTCTTTTAGCTAGAGCTTTTGAGATTTCACCCTTTAAGGCGGTTGCCATTTCTTTTGATTTCCTAGCAAATTGGTGTATGGAAATCTTAGGGATAGCTTAATCTGTATGTTATCCCAACCAACCTATCTGAATTGTGAACAATAACATACGCGTCTAGAGCGTCGAGTTCCACTCTTTGAGGATCTTTAGGTAGATAATGTTGAGTATGAAAAGTTCACTCAAAGGCTCAAAGGAGGAAAGTCTTATTTTTCATGACTATTGATACATGTACTTAAAGCGACCTCTTTTCGTCGAGTACCAATTGTATCTAGGATTTCCTTCACTACTGGATCTGGAGGTAGATTATATCATGCGCACAACATTACAGAAGCAACTCTCAGGATGGACCTTTGGCAAATTCTACGCCTTCATCTGAATCCAAAATTTTGGATAACCCTGGGGTATCAATGAATTCCAGCTTTCGATCGACATCATAAAATCTTACAAATAGAATTGTCCTCAAATTAATCAATGTTTATGTGTAAGATGTATGTATTTGACCATTAGAACAAAAATGCTTGATTATCGTATTGTTACTCACACCCCATGTGCATGCACATTGGACATAGAAGTCTCAATCACTCAATCACCACCAGCACGCTCAGGATCGCATCACTCTAACTAACCTTTCCACTCGCAAAGTTGGATTATACATGTTGTCTTCAGCTAGATCCCCATTTAACGCTGCCGCAAGAAGGGACGTTTTCCCAACTCGCTTTGATCCAAGAACTAAAATGCGGGAGTATCGAGGCTGAAATGATGAGGCGGCCATTATTCTTATTACTTATGTAAAATCGCCTTGTATTCATCCCTTACGACATATCGTATCGACGAACTAATCTGGAAATGTGTAGTAGTGCCTCTGAACGAATAAAGATTTATGACATATGGACTATTTGAGCTGTCTGGTTTGAAATATGTACAATTTCTTGGCATTTCTGTGTAATATAACAACACAAACAAACAATCATGTACAAATTCCCCTGCGTTATTATTCCTGTTATTTCTCATCGGTGGACAAACAATACATAACACCTCAGTAGTGGTCCCAAACAAAGCAAGAAACCAGAGCCTTTCCCTTGCAATCATATAAAGGGCCAACCTCTGCAACTATCAAGATAGACTAAACATAATGAGTGATCCTACAGCTAAAGCCAAAAAAGTGTCTACTGGAGGTGAACCAGAATATGAAGCCAAGACGGATCATAAAAGTGCTGAGGATGACAGGGTAATGAAGGATGTTGTAGCTCCGCCTAAATATAGGTTATCACGAGAACTTCTTTATCCGAAGGGTACTAAGGTATCGTATAAAATACCAGCAAGTTTTGAAGAGAAGATCGATAAAATTGAGTAGTTTAAACTTAATTCTTAATGCAGGTGCCTAACTTGAAAGTACTTCGCGATCATCTCTTACGTGAAGGTAGAATCGAAGAAAAACTCTATGTGGAAGTTGTCAAGGAAGTTATGGCAATGCTAAGCAAAGAGCCAAATGTTTTGGCGCTACGAGTACCAATCACAGGTAATTTGGTCTAATTTGCATTACTGAAAAATGAACTTTGCTGACAAATGACCTTTGTAGTTGTTGGTGACATTCATGGACAATTCTTTGATCTTGACCGTTTGTTTGGGGATGAATACGGCGGGGATCCCCTTGAGTCTACGTATTTATTTCTTGGAGACTATGTTGACCGGGGCTGCTTTTCGACAGAAGTCATCATGTATCTATTTTGTTTGAAGCTTAACTTCGGAGACTCGTTTCGAATGCTGCGAGGAAATCACGAATGCCGTCAACTTACGGCTCACTTCAATTTTAAGGACGAATGTATGAATAAATACGAAGTGAAAATAGCTTCTGAAGTCCATTTAATCGTTAGGTCTTTACAAATACAGCGAGGACCTCTATGATTCTATTATGGATTGCTTTGATCATCTTCCCCTTGCTGCAGTTGTCACTAGTGGCTCGAAAGAAAATGAGCAAGCTTTTTTCTGCGTACACGGCGGACTCTCTCCTGATATTACTTCTGTAAAATAAACTTAATGGATCATAGGAATTACTTAGCTCATAGCTTTTGATTTTTATTAAACTTTTCAGATTGACGAGATTGACGACTTAAATCGCTTCAAAGAAACCCCTCGAGAAGGCCCAATGTGTGATCTTCTATGGTCTGATCCCTGTGATGAGGACAAAAAACCCCCTGTCGATGACTCAGATAGTGAAGAAGCCCTGGAAACAGACTGGTTCTCTTATAATCAAACCCGTCAATGTTCATACCTCTATGGTGTTGAGGCCGTGAAGCAGTTTCTTGAGGAAAATAATATTACATCTATTATACGAGCCCATGAAGCTCAAGGTGAAGGATTTAAAATCCATATGAGAGAAGGTGGTGCCGCCCCAAAAGTCATCACAATATTCTCGGCTCCGAATTACTGTGACATATATGGAAATAAAGGAGCAATTTTGCGTTTAAGTGACGGAGCGCTAGGAATTAAGCAATTTCGCGAAGTACCACATCCATATTATCTACCAAACTTCATGGACGTCTTTGAATGGTCACTCCCATTCGTTGCAGAGAAAGGTGGATAGTAAATTACTGTTCGATTTTCAATGTCCATTTCATTTCCTCTCACAATAACATATTCACATGTTTCGCATATTCTCAGTCACCGACATGTTAACAAGCATTCTTGACATTCCGTCTGACGATGAGGAAGAGGAGCCTTCTCCTGCAAAACAAAGCTTAATAAAACGTGGGGGAAAGATGAAGAAGAAAATCAATGCCGCTGCAAGACTTATTAGATTGCATAGGACATTAAAGTCAGTTCATCATCCACAAGATATTTCCTCCCAATACTGAAGAATGAGTCAATGATTTGTTTCCAGGGAAAACAAGATTGTACTTTCAGCGCTAAAGGAATTAACACCAGATAGAAAACTGCCTTTGGGGCTACTTCACCAAGGGTCAGATGGGATCCGGAGAGCATTAGCCGGGTTTAAGACTGCCAAAATGAATGAATCAATCAACGAAGCAATTCCATTACCGAAGAAGCGAAGTAGTAAGGAACGGAGACGTTCGAGAAGATTTTCGCGTTCTGGATCACGGACGCTCTCGAGAAGTGGGGAATCACTCACAAGAATGCTTCGCAGAAACTCACGAAGCAACAGCGAACTTGCAATAATTATCGGTGAAGAAGTCGATAATAAAAAGGTGTGTAATATTTTATATTTTGGGTACATAGATCATTTCCACAGTAGATGACAAGCCTATACTAACTAGATATACCATCCATATTTACATGTTTTCAATTCAGGTTGATCAAATTTCACAACAAGGAGAAGAAAGGAACGGGTGGAAAGAAGGAACTATTGGACGTTACAGTGCGAAGACATTTTGAATTAAATCCAGAAATCAGCTTCAAATAGGAAAATTGTGCGCATGATTTGATTCTATTCATCGAATCTTTTAATTACTTTTCATTCTTTCCTTCCTATCTTCCTGTTCTATTGCACTATTTATGTTATTTTGCATCAAATACAGCAACGAAAATGTTAACTCTGGTAAAAAAAAATCATATCACACAATGGTATCGTATTCCTCGCGTTGTTTGCTGTGCTGGCACTGTCATATTCTAAGTGTGCCAATGGCCATGCTAATTTATTCCCTGTTGACTACCTAAATTTATTTCATCCTCGTGTTCTAATTAACCAATGAAGATCTGAATCGTCGAAATTATCGCTACTCTGTACATCAATGATTGTACAAGCAGTCAACTTTGTTCCTTATCACACTCATGCTGCGCATGCATGCTAGCTAGCTAGCATGGTCGAGACAGAATGATCAACACATTTGAGCTAGCTAGCTAGTTGAGCTTAGCAGTTAGATGTGCTGAGGCACACGACCACATCTAGACATGCAGCCAAAACATGTTGTGTGGAGTAGTGTTCAGCCACAACTAGACAAGCTAGCTAGCTAGCTAGCAAGCTTCACCATCATGCTAAGCATGCTACACGCACAAGCTACATTCCATTGCTGTGGATTTTGAAAACAGTCTGCATCTTGATGCTCTTCACTAGATCAGTCTAAGCAGCGCTCTAGCGCTTGCTAGCTTGTGTAACTCTCAATGTGTCAACTAGTCAATGTCACAGCAAAAATGTTCAACATCAACATGCTACACTAGTACATCATGATCTAGCTAGCTAGATCTAGCTAGATGCTTTGCGAGTTCAACACCACGTTTCCTCTTCTTTCTCTCTCTCTCTCTCTCTCTCTCTCTCTCTCTCGTGTTTCTAGTCTGTGTGGTACATGCTAGCATGCCACACGCGTAGACGCACTCTGTGAACTAGTTCACTGGCGCAAATGCAGTGTGTATTTGTGTGTTTCAGCGGCGCAAGACTTTTAGACTTGTGTAGTGATATGAGTTGACACGATTGCATGCATATGTCTACTACAAAGGTGCCTCCAGGGACAGAATTTGCAACATTCGGCCCTCGTTGCCTAGCCTAGCATACTCTAGGCCTAGCACAGTGTGATGTATTTTATCTGAATCATATACATCAAGACATTCACTGCGCACATGAACGCCTGCTAGCTTGGCAGTGCGAATTCATTCGCCTCTTATCTACTAGTCTACGATACGCAGTCAACCTGCCTGAATCAGAATGCATGACTAACTGACAACTTAATAAACACTCGCAAATGGATGCGTCGGATAAGAAGAGCCTATGCAGCATTCGATTTCCATTTGAAAACTTCGCCTCGGAGAAAACTTACAA
>ADNK01001387.1:0-22500 GCA_000320545.1 Bigelowiella natans CCMP2755 | reverse complement strand
ATTTACCATATCATTACTATAGACTATCATGCAGCATTTGCTGCAGCTTGTTGTTGTTATTTTTATTATTACTACCACGGGCTTTGGGCCGAAGTTTGATTTGCGCTTCTTCTTTCTTTTTTGTTCTTCTTCTGAACTCGATGTTGAATCACTGATTATATATATATATATATATATATATATATATATATATTCATTCTTATTGATTGGCACCAGGAAGAGGGATTTATGATCAAGTGAAGAAGAAGAAGATGCATTTCATTATGAGGTTGATGATATTAAGTGTTGTCGCCCAGAACATACGACAACAACAACAATAACAAAAACAACAAATACCTTTCAGATTCTGATTCAGATGGTGACCTACGCCGTCTCCTGCGTCGATCACGATCATTGCGCCGCCTCCTGCTGCCGCAGTAATATATTGTTGGTGTTGGTGTTGGTGTTGGTGGTGTGATTATGATTCAATCGCCGTTAGTAGCTGCTTTTACATAGGAGTTTGCGCACTTTCTCACCTGCGACTGCTACGACTTGACTCTTTCCTTGATCTTTCCCTCTCTCCCCCTCCTCCTCCTCCTCCTCCTCTATCTCGTTGTTCTCTGCTGCTGCTACTGTCCTTATTGCGATGATCTGTCAGCTTCTTCGAACCTGACTCGCCTTTTCCTAGATCATCATCATCATCCTTTTTGATAGGAGGAGGGTTAGATTAGTGATACCGACATTTTCGGCTCATTAGATCAGACTTACTTTAGCATCCTCGTTCTTGTTCTCACCCTTTCCTCTTCTTCGCTTTTCACCCTTACTACTTCTCTCCCGGTCTCCATTCCTGTGTTTGTTGTAGTAACGTTGGTTCAGCATTCTTTCTAGATTTACGTCATGTTAGCTCATCGAATGCCTGTCTCGTTCTCTGTCGCGGCGACGTCTATCACGATCTCGATCACGATCACCATGCTTTCGCCTTTCCTCCCTGTAGATAGTAATTAACATCGATCTAATTAAGAACTTTAAATCTTGGCAGACAGAACATCGATTGAGACGGACCGTCTTCCAGAATAATCTTTTTCTTGTTCACCGTCCCTATCGCGGTGGTGGCCTCTTTCGTTTGCACTCTTCCTGGGGATATCATCCGCATGGCCACTGGCACTGCGTTTTGAGGAGGGTAAATCCATTAAGTCCTCAGTGCGTGAGCGTGAGCTTTATCGACACGGCAATTCTTGGTACTGAAAGGATGGAAATTGTCATTTGCGACAATGTGTTTTGCTCTGGTTTGAAGATATTTCGAATGGGCATCGCATCCAGTTTTGCTTCTTTCCATAGTCGCACCAGTTCTATCGCCACCAATGCTGTGTGTGGCAGCGTCTGTGGAACATCGTCCGAGACACCACGAAGACTCCATCCATTTGCAATGATGATGAGACCAGCCACAAGCAAGCAAGGTTTGCAAACTCTGGCAAGAGAATTGGTGGGGAGGACTCCTGTGCCGTGGTCAGTGCATTTTGGAAAGCAGTGGCACTGAGTCACAGACGGCAGAAGAAATCGCAGGAGGTCAAAAGTCAATTGTCAAAAGTGACAGGGGCCTGTGCCCAACTCACAAGCCACAGCTAGACAAACCACACTGCACACCCTGGCACCACTGGACCAGCACACTCAAACTTCCACCTGCCAGTGCGACCTTGAGACAAAATTCAGATGGCCACCTGTTGGCTCTGAGAAGCTCTGAAGCTTCCTGGCACACACGTGGACGTCAGACGTACGTGCACGCATGGATTGAAGAACGTGGCAGATCGACGTGCACACACCGTCAGACACGCGTTTACGCAAGCTGTATCTGTGTCTGCATCGCACCCATTGCACACAAGCTCAAAGCTTGGCGGGGTTGCACATGCAATCTGAGCACACAAAACTAGCCAAACATCTCTGCATCTCAATGCCTGCCAGCATGCATCGTGCTAGCGTGCTTTCATGCGCGCACACGCCAGCACAGCACGCCGCGCCATGTTGGTGTTGGATGTGTGCCCTGCTAGGGTGGATCAATCGATGATCGATAATGTCAACAACATTGCTGGATTGGTGTGCTGAACATTGCTGGATTGTCGTGTTGCAGCATGCGACAACGTCACGCAATGTGCAACCTTTATTCTGGCTTTGTCCATGTTTTGAAACAGAACCTATGGGGCTCTGGTTGTGCATGACAAGTTCATCTGCACATTTTGACATCTCTAGATCTGCAGGCCGCGGGCACATCTGCTAGACATGTGTGCGCACAATCTTGTTCATGTGTGTGTTTCACGCATGTGCACCGCCACTGCCTAGCTGCACGCATGCTAGCATGCGTGCCATTGTGCTTCATCGCATGTGAACTGTGTGTGAGCTGCATGCACATGCCAAAATGTGTTGTGCACGTGTGCATCATGTGTGTGTGTGTGGTGATTTTGCACGTACACGTGCATGCGCATGTGGACGCGATGCTAGGCGGACGCAAACTCAACATCGAAAATTTACTCCTGTCACACAAGGCGTACATAAACAGAGCCTTTATTAGGGCTCTGGTTGGGTAGCTGCGCGCAGCAGAACCTTAGGAACGTGTGGCACGTGCGCCGCGCCTCACAACAACATGAATGTCCTCACGATCTCCAGTTGTTTGTTCATCATCTGTTATTGCTGCAGATTCAACAATCCTAACTATACGTACGCGGTTTCAATGTGTTGCTTTGGTTGACTATGTTGAATTAGGGTAACGTATCACAATGTGCCGTATGCATTTAAACATAGCATATACATGTGAGTACATACACGTAGATAGTCACAATATATATATATATATATATATATATATATATCTAACAAACCGTGGCCTTTTTATCCATCAGTCTATTGCCTCAACATACGTTCAGAGCGGTACTTTGTGAGATTAAGGTTATTGAAGATTCTCTTAAAAGAAACAAAGTTTTTGCGATTTCTGTGCTGCCTTTTTCATCGTGGTCTCGGCCATTGATGGATAAATATGACTATGGAAAAGTTTCAGCATGTCCCGTTCCATATCTTTTAGCTGTTTATTCAACACGTTCACAATGAATTCTGAGGTTTTCATTCTAATTTAAGTAAATAGTGAAGTAACACCGTGAATATCTGCAACTTCTTCGCATCTTTCTTCATATCGAAACAGATTAAAGAAACGGATTTTAAGTCCAAAGAACCTAACTGATAACTTGATTGTCAAGAAATTCAGTAGATAGTTGAAGGACTTACGTCAATCAATTTTTGCACACGTGACGGCGTTCCTACTGCCAAACTGCACCCCTCTGCAGGAACAAGAATGTTAGTTATTGACAGACTACATAAACATATAAATTACCCTTAAGAAATGATTCTTGCTGCGCTGGCTTCATGTGCCGCGCAAAAAGCTTCGCGATACGCAAATTAGATATTTTTAATTTTGCTTTGAGACCACGAATGATGCTGGTAGCTCTGCAGTAAGATACAAATCAACCCTCAACATTACAGTCGAAAATTAAATGGACAAGTAGATTACAAGTAGATTAGGAAGGCTCTTTCACCTATTGGCAGATAATGTAAGTACAAGCACATGCGGCCCACTTCCCTTCAAATTGGCAACATGTCCTTTCCTTACAGGGGTACGCTGTTGTATCATAAACAATGGATGTTGTGAATAATAGCTACAGATAATTTAGGATTTACCAGAATCCCATTCCAATCCTTGCCGAAAAATTCTAAGTATTCGAATTGTATTTAGCGATTCAAACTATGGAAAAGTCTGGAATAATGTTTTACTCTTGATTGTAGCCGCAAGTGATCTCACACCGACCTCCCAGCCTTTATTATCTTTAGTGCTCTTCTTTACATCAGATTGTGGCACAATAATACTCTTTATGACTGTATCAGGTCTTAATACCTTCGAAACCTAATGTCAACGAGTCATTGGAAAGTAGCACGATGGACGAACTAGAATGTATTGTACTTCTTCTATCTCAAGCTCTGAGAATGGCGTTCCTAATATAGATCAAGTTCACTATTCAGCGCTTAATGGATTTATTGCCCCACACAACACAAACCAATAAACAACCTAATCTGGTGACTCCCTCCACATAAAATTTTCTGACACGTTTTGCTTGTTCATCACAGCTAAGCAACTGTACGTCTCCAGCTGATGGTGGTAGTATCTATTGAACATCTGAAGAATCATTCTAATGGGATTTGTACTACCGAGAGGATGCTGCTCTCTTCCACCCTTTCCTCGTCGAAACTGTTTCCTTTTTTCTCGCATCTTTTCCAATCGTTTTCTCTTCTTTGCTGAGGTTGTTTTTTTCTGTAATGATAAGTGTGATGTGAAGATTCTTTCCGTCGAAGTTAGGTCAATACCTTAGCTGAGACACCGTTCTGATCACTCTTGCTTTTCGATTCTAATTACAAAGCAAAGCTTCAGCCGGCTCACAAAGTATAATTATCAGACAATACTTACCCGGTTCGAACGTAGAAGTTTTGCGGTGAACGACATCTTTGACACCTTCTTGAAAACAGGAGATGATAACGGCTCCTGGACTTCTTGCAATAAAATTTTTAAGACTCACTTGGATTTAGCAGGAAGGGATCGAAGTCATCATCACTTCCACCCATGCCATCTTCCCCAATATTGCCCACAACATCAGTTTCAACATAAGCGTTGCCATCCAGATCCTCCGCCATCTCTTCAGTTTAGAAGCAGATGTAATGTGATCGTGCAGTGCTCTCTCTCTCTGGTGATTCTCCGCTTTTTTTTTGTCTACCCGAATATTAAGATGATAGAGGTCATTTAGATGTCGTTTAGGTCCTGCGACATCCTGGTTTCCATGTCGTAGTAGAAGGTTCTCTTGTAGTCTTCTCGTGCAGTGCTCGCACCCAGGTTGTTGCAGGGATCAACGACAACGGAACGGCGCATGGCGACCGATACCTCCGACATCTCCCCAGGGACTCTGGTGACGGTGAAGGGGCTATCGACGAAAACTGAGTACAACAACTGTCTTGGGATAGTTCTCGAAACGAGCGAGAGAAACTCTGGCAAATCCCAATCCGGCAGGGTGGCAATCCAGTTACGAGTTATCGACAATGAAGGGTGTGGCGATTATAGATGCTCATGCTAGAAGATGTTGTGCATTCTCAGTGAACCATATTGTGCAGGGGTCCTCGCATGGTGAAGTGTCGAGTACCAAGGGAGAATGTCCACTCTTTAAGACGCCGTGGAACTGTACTACAGGATGTCGGCTCCGGGCTGATCCATCAAAACTTCGACGTTTCACGGAGAGACTACGTTGTATTTGTATGCAAATCCACCGGGGAAAAGTTTTTCCATAAAATTAAACATAGTACAAGGCTTTCAAAAAGGAAGGAACTCGATCAGATTCAAAATCTTCTTGAGGGCAACGCCAGTTTATTAACGGTATGAAGTGATACGTGACGACATTCCTTCACTATACAAACTTAGACTGTAACTAATGGCTCCAGGTATCACAAGACGGGTTGTACATATACTACAGTGAACTTTGGGATTGGAAGACGAACAAGGAGAGGGCCCTGGATCACAATCCCGGCTTTTCAATGCTTTCTTCGCTACCGAATGAGTGCATTTCTCAGAAATTCGCTTTTTCAGGCGTTCCGAAGGTTGGCTGTCAATGTGTTGTCAGGAATATCTTACTCTTGATAAATAGCTTAATATGTGTTTTTCCGACAATTTATGTCTTACATCCTCGATCACACCTTGCATTTGATAAATTCAGGGGCATTTTCTAATTGACCGCATGAGGCATATACCATGTGAGAAGTCCCATTGCGAGATCAATTTTGACTGGGATGATGTGTCCAAAGACAAGAAACCGCACATTCCCACAAGAGAATGTACTGGACTAGACTCAGCTGACGTAGAAATCATAAGTGAACTGTTCAACACTAAACCACCGAAGGAAATGCTAGAACGGAAGCAGGCATGGACTTAATCGCATCGATTATATTTTAGAGATTAATGGTAGTGGTAGTGGATATGACAGCAGATGCAGTACCCCCGAGTTCGAAGAGATCCATGCTCCTGTACGTTAGGAAGGCAAGAGAATCCTGGTCTAAATTATGGAAAAGGGCATCCGAGATATACATGTAATATAAATCCGATGCCGTTGTCAGCACGAATTCCCCTGACACACACTCCCTTATCCTTTCTGCTTCATAATTATTCTCAATGACGTTAAAGTGCCCCGTAGCGAGCGTGCATAAGTCGTAGGTGTAGGTGAGTATATGGCATGTGTGTATCTAAGGACTTATTAGCAAATATAAAAATGACTGTATATATAACTGCATGCAAGTCGCTATTATTAGCGCTATGTGTAGCGCCATGTATGTGCGCTTTACATGTCCATGCATCAATATATTTGATAAACTTACTGTAAACTTAAATACCTGGTCATTATATCATCGACGATCGACCGCCATATATATCTAGATATGCATGCACGCTCGTCGCAATTATACAATGTCGCGATGGGCGAAGAGTGCGACCCCGGTCGTGGATCGCGCATCACATTGATGCATTTGTCACGGAAAAAAAACTACACGTTTTGGATTGCACATGATGACAACCAAAGACGCTTGTAACTACACATCGCATGCGCATGCTGTGCGTATTTATATGCATCGTGCTGTACACGCGTGCGCACACACATGACGACAATGCTAGCAGATGCGTGTCTATCTGCTTTGCTTGTAAATATTGCAACTTGATTTGCATGATGCGTTGTATATATATGTGCGTCACTATTAGATTATCTTGCAATCGATCTCGCCATTACACATATAAAGCACGATCGAGGAGGGGCACGCGCTGCTATGATGGTACGATTAAGAGCCGTAAGGCTCTTAAACGCGACGCACCGCCATGCACTTGTGGCCTGCGTGCGTAGCTCGGCTTGCATCAAAACACTATGTGATACTCGCTTATGTATCAATTATAAGGGTCATATCTTCGCTATACATCAGAATTCACGATGTCATTATATTGAATACTGCTTGGCCATTTATCCAGAAAATTCTAGTATAAATAAACACCAAAAGCTATACAGACTGCCCAGATCTCCTCCTATTCAAAATGACACAAATTAAACTGAGGCAGCTCAGCACAACAAGAGTATATTCTAATACGTTTTCATATTCCTCTTTCGCCATTCTATCAGTTTGTGCGTCCCAAAACGTACGACATCCCATTCTGAAAGAGAGAGAATATTTCAAACAATATCAATCATATAACCCACAGCTCCCACTCTCGTTTCTTCTGGTGTATAAAAGTAGGAATCTCTACCTGATGCCAGCTCCTTTATTCTCCCCTATAATTACTTGAACAGCAATCTTGTATCTATCCATTGGAAGTTCTAAGGAGAGAATTAGTAATTTCGTACATCAAAGGGCAACTCGTTTAAAGTTCAGACAAGCCTGTACGCCCAGAAGAGAGAGAGAGAGAGAGAGAGAGAGAGAGAGAGAGAGAGAGTCGATCATGTTAGATTGAGTAAGCATGTACCTTTTAATCGATTCTTAACTGTTTTTGCAATATGCTTCGTCAACTTATTCACTGCTTCACCAGACGGGTTATATTTCTAGAGACGTAGAAGATTGTTATATTCTTAAAATATGTTACTAGAAGCTCAAGTATAGGAAGCTAGCTCATAAATCAAAGGCAGAACCTTGTCAGATAGCTCTTGCTCCAGTACTTCTCGTATTACTTTCTTCACTTGGTTTGGCTTAAACCTATTGAGACGATTAAATTTTGAATATTTTCATTCAAGCATGTACAATTCTCACATTCATTTTTTAGTTTCAAAAACTTTACTCTCTCTTAGATCACAGAAATTCTCTCTCATCATTACATTCGTTTGAAAGGTGGCCGTATTTGATAATTTATAGGAGCCTCTCCCCCTCCTGCCTTGCTCTCGCCATCAGTGCCAGAGCCAGCATCCACACCCGCGGTTGCCATTGTTATCTCCTTCCGTTTCAAGTTGTTTGGTAGATCTTTGACGTAAAGAAGAAATGTATGGTTGTTTTAATGTTGCGACAACGACTTCAAGCTCGTAGTAGATTATTGACGTACAGACAAAATATTAGGCTAATTTCATATTGCGACATTCATTTCGAGTTAATAATAATAATAACAACGACAGCGAATATAAGTAACAAAGGAGCCTCGTACGACGGCAGCTGCCTTTGCCAGCCAAAGGTGTCGATCTCTTCACGCAAACGCTTATCCAGAAGACACTCGCTGGATATTGTTCTCGCCGATTAGCTGTGTCTTTCATACACGGAGTCATTGGGGTGCATGCACCGGAAAAAGTAGCATCAGACAATGCGTCGTTGTCCCTGCAACTACATTCGCTCAATTGCAGCTCCTTCAGTGACCTTTCAGAACGCCTCTCGTCGTCATCGACCCTTCCACAAAATTGTTCGGAGTCTATCATCTAAAGTTCTTCATGAGGACGCCACCTTGACGAGAGCGGGCAGCAATTGCTACAGCTGGGGCCTTGGGGTGCTCGGCGGCCTAGGTCACGGGAGCTATGAACACATTGATGAAAACGATGCCAAATGTCTTCAAACGCTGGTGAACGAGGAAATAAAATCTGTGGCGTGTGGTTGGACAACTAGCCTAGCATTGACCGGTGATGGCAGGATATTTGAATGGGGTTGGGAGAAGAACATCGTGTCGCTGGTTACTACAGGCAAGCGCTTTGCACGTTATCCCTCGTTTGTGGAACGTTTACAAAGACTTCGCTGGGGATGGATGACCTATGACTGCGCCGTAACAGTCCCCATGGAAATCACACAGGTTAGGCAATTCAGCTCGGAGGATAGTTCGCAGTATGAGACTGTAGCCGCTAGTAACGTGACCTTCGTCAACATCGATGCTGGGTCTGAATTCTGTGTGGGCCTTTCTGACGATGGAAGGGTTTTTACCTGGGGAAGTGGAATCCGAGGGCAGCTAGGTCATGGGGACACAATGGTTAGTTCTAATATGAATATACCTACACAAGTCAGACTGCAGAAGCAGCCGTCATCAGCACAAACAGCATCGAGGTTTCGACCAATGAAGAGAGCAAAAGCTGTGTCGTGCGGATTCCAGTATCTCATGGTCCTGGATGAGGATGGTGACGTGTGGGGCTGCGGGAAAGGCGCAACTGGTTGTCTGGGCTTGCTAGAGCTACATAATGCGACCGACAGGTCGGATAGTGACGATGATGATGATAGTGGCGATGATGTCTCATCTTGAAAGCTGTTACCCATCATTTTAGTTCAACTTCGTCGTTGCTTTGTATACAATGGCATGTATATAAAAACCCGATGACGTACATTAATCTATCACATAATCAACTGATACAGGAGGCAATGGCACATGGCAAATGTGCGCGAGTCAAACTTGGCATATTTCCTTAAGCAGCGACAACAACACAGCTCCAACAACGTTGCTGCACCTTCGATGGGGGGAGTATTGAGTGAGATGATGAATAATGCCAACAGTTCTAACGGGAACACCAAAAACAAAGTGATTGTTGGAGGGGGAGATCCCAAGAATTCTATGCCAACTGTGGCCGACGTCTCTGCAGGTCTGTATGCTTCCTAATACTAGCTCATATCATTCAAAAAGAGGAATGGTCGAAAAAGTCAGATTTTTTTCACATAAGTTACATCGAATATAAGAAGCCATATTATCACACTTACCTGTTACTACTACTACTACTACTACTACCACTACTACTATGAGCAGGATTGAATCATACCCTGTTCCTAACGGAGGATGGCGAAGTATGGGCAACGGGAAGGAATAATAATATAGAGCTTGGCTTACCCGACTTCTACGACAGGTCGTTGATAGTAGTAGTAGTAGTAGTAGTAGTAGTAGTAGTGGTAGTGGTAGCAGCAAAAGAGATGAGAACACAAAATATTCAAGTTCTTCTCACCATAGATGGGCGCCATCAAAGGTGGACTTGCGAAGCATTGTTGATGGAGGAGAAGCATCATTCAAGGAAGGGGAAACAATTGTGCAAGTTTCTGCTGGAAACATGCACAGTGCAGGTACTGTAATGTAACAATATTCTATAACAGTTGGCATAATTCTGCTGGAGGCTATTCGACAACGTGTACTTGCCATGAACATTTGAAATTTTCCTTAAGATTTACAAGCAGCTACATCGCAACCATTAAAAGCTTATTTTTGTTTCACAGCATTGACAAATTATGGGCGTGTAATAACTTGGGGAATGAACCGTCATGGCCAATGCGGTGTCTCACATGAAAAAGCAATTGTCAATAAGAACAAGTAACTTCTAGTGTTGGGGAGATTAAGAAAGGATGGGGAGTGTAGAGTAGAAGTGGCAGTAGGTTTGGAAGAGAAGAGAATTGCAGGGGCGTAGTGGTACTGGCCAAATAAAAACAAACGACACCTCTTTGCTTGGAAAATGCTGTAATAATTACTTTGGTGAGGATATTTCTGTGCCCCCTTCCTTGAGTATTCGTCCAATATCCCTCTCTCTAACTTATCAACTATGCACTTATCAATAGTACCACTGTTATTCCTTTTAATTCGTAGAGATCTCTATGAGAGCCTGGCAAAGACTGCATGTGCTACACCTCCCACGACACTTCGAATTGACTCGTAAGAGAAGATAGCAAAAGAATAATAACAACACAAAATAGCTTGGAATCACCATACTCGAACGTAGAACATGATTCTCGACATTTATGGCAAATTCCGTGCTGGTTTCATCCTTGCTAAGCACATGGGTGGTGGCGTGTATTCGCAGAAACACATGTCCTGGGGTGACGACAGATAAGGCCACACGGGTATTCACAGGATTTTATGACACATTCGTCCTGATGGAAGACGGAAATCTCGTGAGAGTTGGAGCAGGGATCAGGTGAGCATATTGATAAGAATGCATTGACTGACGCACACTAACATGAAAATAATTTCCGTGCAGCTCCCTTAACTATGATTTCTTCTCCTTCCCCTATGATTTTGCACCTGTTTTCACACTTCATCTCGCTTTGCCGCTATCAAGGGGTGGCGACAACATGAATACCAATGAGGAAGGAGAACGGCAATATCTCATAGCAAAAGACCTTAAGCAGTTGTCTGAGATAGCGTGTGGATGGAGACACGTGTTGGCCATAGCCAATTAGTCTTCGATCCGTGTGCTCATGTGCATGTTATAATGTCTAGATGTAATGACATACTCTAACTCGTTGTTATTGTGCCGTCAATGACGTTTGTGCACAGCATGCGTGCAGAAAAATAGTGGCCGAGCAAGCACCGCATGCGTGAAGCGCGCTGCGAGCAGCTGAACTGATGCCGCTTGCCTGATGTTGCCTCCAATGCAAAATGCGCCATTTCAGAAATTCAGGTAGCACATGGAAAATTGTCTGATGTGTAGAGATGTTGTGTCAGATGCACCGTCTGAGGTTTTCATGATCCTGCACGCAGCGCTCATTGCATCGCCACAAGCAGCAGCCACGATGCAGCTCTTGCGGTCGAGGCGATCAATGAACAATGTTGGAGCAACTGCACAGTCTGCAACAATTTTGCACGTGCGTGTGTCGAGAAGGTTCACAATGCTTGATCATCATCATCACGTGTGTCGTCTATCGCATTGCAAGCCTATCGACGCTCTCAATCCGCCTGCTGCTTGCCCTCCAGCTTTGTTGGGACACCTGCGTTGTTGCATCGGAGGTGTCAAATGAACCTGAAGCCGTTGCACGTGCATGCGGCTGCTGCTCGCGGGCGATCATGCACCACACTGCTCGCCTGTCGAATCAGACGTGACATAGACATGACAAACTGCAAACAGTGTGTTCTAGTCCCGAGTTGACTTAGACAGCGAGACAAGCACGGCTGCACGTCATCACGCGCTCGCTGGTCAATTTTGCTGTGCGTTGCAAATTGGATTCAGAGGCTGCATGCATTGCAAAAACCATCGCAAACCTGGCCTTTGCAAACAAGTCTAGAAGTGCTGGATGATTTCAACTAGTTCCATCGTGCTTGCTCGCACATCCTCGAGCCAATTCGATTTCGTCGTCGCTCAATGAGAACGCAATGAGAACAATGATGAAAAACTGCATCTCCAAAGTGTGACATGACACTGTACAGTGTGCGAAATGCAGTGCCTCGAACTGGCTTCAGTGAGGACTAAAACTGTGCCTCGAACTAACTTCAGTGGGCTAGTAAGAACTAACTAGTGAAACAAAAAGGAATCAAGAATGGCATTCTAGCCACTCCTCCATTCCTCTACGCTGTACACCGGTAGTTTCATTGGCTCAATGTATTTGGATCTACGACAAAGATTATGATGTTGTCGCATTGTGAATCACTACATCTTTACTACATTCTTCCTCTTCCTCTTCTTTTTATTAGTTTTGGATGAAAAAGTTGTTGTCGTAGTTGGCAAACATCCACCAACAGTATGCGTACGCCCCGATGTCGGAAATAGTAGGAGTTTGATGCTTTAGACAACCCAACTTCACAACTCGTCCCCTCCCAGCTCTTATCTCCTCTTGTGTGTAAGCTCCGCATGCCTTACTATCCTTCTTAATTTGATCCCCCATGTGACTGTCTTTTTCCCAATATTCAGCTAATGATTTTATCGGTGATTGGTTTCCTCTTCCTGCTACAAAGGTGTGATATACAAGTATAATGTTGTTGACTTGAGATTGATGATCCTTGGGTGGTAGTAGTGTTGATGGCAGGGTCAACGGAGTCATGACACGACGGGGTGCTCAAAGTCGCCTCGCCAATTTTTTGGGGAGAAAGGTGATTTGTTTTTACTAATGATGGACGCCCGGTGCAACTGTAACTAAAAATCAATGTGCCTTAAAAGCATTCTACGTCGAGGACTTACGGAAAGGTGATGTGAACCGTTTTATCTAACGCATACCATAATTGGTTCCATGTGATTATTGTAATCATAATATTTGTATCCAGATTCCAACAGATATGATTGAGCGTTTAAAGCGAACGAACTCTCTCGGCCCTTACAGAGGGTGATATAGTAACCTAAGTTGTAGATGGATTGGGGGTAGTAGTAAATTAGCATTACTAGGATGATGATTGTAGTAATCAAAGTGGTAGTGGTAGTAGGGCTAGTAGTAGCTGCAGACAAATTTGTTCTTGATATATATAATGAACCTTCCTTTGGTCCTCCTGCTGCTGGCTGCTGCTGCTACTATTAACTACTACCATAGCTGGATGGACTCTATGACAATTGCCGAACCCAATCAGGTGCTGTCTGATCAAATCTTAATGTGGCTATTTTTTCTGACCTGATTATACTACACAACGGCAGATTGACGGCTATTTGGGCGATGGATATAAGCTTCTTGATGTCCGCCCTTCATTTGAGAGGGAGGAAAAGCCATTGCCTGCCGGAGATAATGCTGTTCATGTATGCAATCAAACCGTTTCAATATGAAAATTTTCTACGTCTTTAATAATTTGATTTTGTTCAGGTAGCTTTGTATGAGAAGTCCACAGGTGAGCAACACTTGAAGCACAGGGATACTACTACCTTCACTGATGATCAAAGCCTGAGCTTTGATATTCTTGGTAGGTGATGATAAGAAAGTACAACAGTTTCTTGCTTGGGCACAAGGCACGACGTTCACAGAGAAGAACGAGAAATTTGTTGAGGAGGTGAGCAGGCGAGGATTCACATATATTGATTGAGACCAAAATTAATTGATTCCCTGGTAGGTGAAAGAGGCATTCCCGGAATTGGAAGAAAAGGTACCAATAATCAACATCACTGTTAGCCTTAAACCCTCTTTATTATTGTTTTCATGGATATTATTGATTGTCCATCACAGATAGTCGTAGGCTGCGAAGGCGGCGTGCGCTCCATTCTGGTACAGATATTTGAACTCACATGGCCAATTTTTCCAACTTATAATCTGGCGTTTATATCGAAATTTGGCCCTTTTTTCTAAAACGACCATCTAGATTTGGCGGGATTGTATCAGTAGTTCTGTATTATAATGCTGATGATCAGATAACCCTGTTGTTAAAAAATCGAGCACAGATTTAATTTGTGATAGCTGCCACAGCAACACAACTGATACTTACTTGTTCAGGCTGTAAAAGAGCTGGAGAAAGCAGGATACTCAAATCTCGTATGGATCGGTGGAGGTAGGTAGCAGCGTTGAGTCCCCTTTATTATCATTCAGCAACAATCAGAAATTATGTCGATGAAATCTATTTGTTCCTATACATTTTTTTAATAAAATGGCTACAATCTACTCATAAACGCTATTCATCCATGTTTTTGAGAATCATATACATTTGTCAAATTTTCCCGCTATTTACTGCAGGAATGGATTCTCGTGTCAAAAGTACATAAGTTGCAAAGACGCAGGCCTGCTTTTATGAAAAGTGTTTGAACATTTACTCTATGTAGCTGAAGGAAAAGATCGCATTGCGGTTGGAACTAACCAGTAAAAGCCCGTGCACTTTGCAGACTTTCAAATTTATGATGGAATATGCATTGATTTTGCGACGTAACACCTGTACACTAAACTATCATCATCATGCAAAATTGGATGTCGCATACTCAACATCGCACGCGCATGTAATCCATCGCATTTAAAACCCTAACACTGCACAATTTTTTGCAATAAGCCACTGCGGATTTTAATGACTAACAAGAAGATGCAATGTGGGCGCATGTGCGTGCGCTCTGTCCATGCTAGCATGTGAAAGTGCACCGCTCTCACGTGTGTGAGAATTTAAGTTTGGAAGAAATTACTAAACTGTAAAATCTTGTCGAGGCTGGTTGAACGCTTATTTCATTGTTGCCTGTGTTGTACGTCGTGCAGTAGTGCTTGCTGGCTTGTAGCATGCACCGTAGATGTTTTGTTTGATTGTTAGAGATGATGTTCATTCATCGATCATCATGCATGCGTGTATCTCTAGATCTCACAATACGCACTAGACAACGCATGAGGAATGGATGTGCCGCCTAACGGTGACGAAACTCGAGATCATGAAAGTATGAACAAGTATGATACGACACTGCGCATGTCTAGTTTGCTAGCTATTATTTGAAGGACGTCGTGTCGTTGTGTGTGATGCATGTCATCAACATCTAGTCTAGTAGTCGTCACGGCTTCTAGATTTGTGTGGCATTATACGCAGCAACGTACGTACATGTACAAGGCCACGTACACGCGTAATGATCTAGACAAGTTCATACATGCGTCCCGACCTCGTGATCCTAGGTCTAGAGCTGCAGACCGACATCACGTACACGTCTATATGGCAATGCATGGACGACATAACAGGTCTTTCCGCATGTAAGACGGATGTAATTTATCAATTAAATGCCTTCACGCATGTGCGACTGCGACTGTGGAAATTGTGCGCTGCGCTGGCGAATATTATGCTTGGCCCTACTATACAGGCTGCATCCAGATGCAAGATGCATGCGAAATATATAGCATTGCCTAAACAAGATTGTGTTGTATCTATTGAGGGATACGTATCCACTGAAATTTCCAGGCAATGTACATTTAAAAAACACATTCATTTACACAATTCTACATCTCACATCAACATCAATAAAATATATATATGTACTGTGTGTACATCTAATATCCTCTTTCTGTACATCATATATCGACAATTCGATTTTCTTTTTAATATTCATTCTTTGTGTAGGTTCGAGGCCAACATCATTAAGGATCTACTTGATGAATGAGAGGCGAGGCATTGAAAACTAAGATCTTAATAAAATCGCGATCCTGCATACTGCATAGAGATAGCCAGCTAGTTTCCAAGGCATAAAACTACATGATACCATAGATATGAAATAATGAAGGAACCTTAGAGGTCAACTTCGCGAAAGCATACCAGCTTCAAGTAGACAGAAGCACTGATAGCTATGCATGCGAAACATAACTTTGTTCCGAATAGAAGAGAAATCTCAAGTATTAAAACAGACATTGGCCCAATCGCGATCAATACGTTCTGAAACGCACGTATTCTGCTCGAATCTTCGCGATCTGACCCAAGGCGCCATACCCCAGAAATACCATCTTCGTCATCTAAGTTCTGCAAAAACTGCACTGTGGCAGCTCCGCTTTGCCACACTATAAAAGATATGATTACGAGTATGTATGCGAGAATTCTTGTCAACACGGAAAGTGAAAAGAAAATATCGTCTGGGAGGCCACATGAAGCTTCCACGGTAAGGAACGCTCCTCCAATCATCACAAGGAATACAAACACTAAAGAGTCATTCTCCACAGCTTCAACTGCACTGGGTGTTCGCGTCTTTCTCGTTAGCGAAGCCATAGTGTTTCCACTGTTTCCGTTGCGGGCGGAAGAGGATGAGAAAGGTGGTGAGAAGGTGTGAGTTTGCGAATGGGTCGACATCACACGTAGATCTAGGTCTATGCTGGTGGTGGGGTTGCAGTTCGACTGTGATGATGATGAGTTTTGCTTTGCACTCCACTGATGAGCGGCTATTTATGCGATTGGAATCTTGAAATAGGTGATAATCATTGTCGTAAGGAGACAATGGCATACTGTTTCTATTACGTACTGACAGTTGTTGAGAAGAAGCATGTACCAGAAAGGAAGAAGCGGTATGCTAGTAACAACGGTACAACGGATACAAGGAGGTTCTCAGGTTGCGTCATGATGATTTTGATGAAGCAACATAAAATAAGCTCAGGAGGGGTACTGCTTGGCGTCCTTCTCCAATCAACATAAGAATTTGAATTGTCTGGAGAAACTCGAGAGCTCGACAGTAGTCTGGGACGCAAGCTTTTGGTGCGACATCATCTTCTACCACATTCTAAGATCTAGATCTATTTCGTGGCAACTGTGCCGGTTACTACCGTCGATGGTATTATTTCTAAATATGGACTTCTTTTCCTTGGGAAGACATCGTAGTTTTTATGTCGCATGAATACATTGTCACCAATCTTTGTCTTCATTCCCTGCTGCCGACGTTAATCATCCGAAGTGAGCAACGGCCAATCTGCGGCTAGCCTCCCCGTCGAGGAGGAGGAGGAGGAGGAGGAGGAGGAGAGCCAGCCAACCACTTACATCTTTTATAAGGATCATGACAAGTCTAAGGAGTAGTCAAAAGCTAGGTTTGTACTTGTAGAGATGAGGGCCTATGTGGATGTTGGAGGGCAGGGGAGGACTAATAAATCCCTCCCACCATCAATCACATGCTAGATATGTAAAACACATATTCTATGTAGACAGAAACATATAAACTTTTTTCCTCAGGACCCAAGCAGAGGGCTCAGCTGACGGTTCTCAGGGAGGCCTTCGAAACTTATGTGAGTTTGTACTCTCAAATAGCACCGTAGTGTCAGAATTAATGTAACTGCCATCGTGTGTCGACTCTCTCTCTCTCTCTCTCTCTCTCTCTCTCTCTCTCCCTCTCTCATATTGAAATAAATAAATTGATAAATATATATGTATATATATATATATATATATATATATATATATATATATATTCAGCTTTCAGAGCCCCCCCCCAACGCTCTGGAATGGCCGCCCCCACCCGCAGTTCAAGTTCACTACGGAGACTCCGAATCCACGGTAGTTATTCTGTATGTAAATGATATCACTGCGCTGATAATATGCTTCATCTTCACCTTTATTTGATTTATAAAATTCGCTAAAATCGAACCAACTTCCCATGAGGCTGTATATGATCGATGGTAGGCGCAACTTCGGTACTCAACAGTGACTTGGATTGCAAGAGTTTCCCCAGGGCCTCTTTCGCAAGTAAGTAGTAGACAACAACACAATAATAATAATAATATTAATAATAATAATGATGATGATGCACACCAGCACCAGCATATAAAAATTAGTTTAATGTGTGAAATAGTTGTAGTAATCACCACTTTACACCACAATGCTTTGTTATTCAGTGGGCAATGTCCGTCATCGCGCTAATTTGTGAGTGGCAGAGGAAGCATCCAGCAGATCTGGTTGTAGTAGCTGGTTTAGTCGTTGTGGGATCTATATATATATATATATATATATATATATATAGAGAGAGAGAGAGAGAGAGAGAGAGAGAAGATCATTTCCTCATCCCAGACGACGTTTGGTATGTTCCTAACGTCCATTATATCTCAGAAATCAAACCTAGGCGACCCGCTGGATTTATTTCTTGATGAGATCAAAACATGGCTCTTACATATTTCTTCCCGAGCTTCGACTATTGGTGCGAGTGAAATACATACAATTATAGAAATATATAGTATATATATATATATATATATATATATATATATATAATATTATAGATTGTGTATTTGCGTAAATAGTGTTGTCGTATGTGATGTTCATTCTCTTCTTCCTCTTCGTATTCTCTCCGTAACACCAAATGAAAAACAAGCACCATTCTGTTCTTCCTCATAGACACTGCATTATCTCCCGGAGTAATCTCAAGCTTACCACCATCCCACCAAGCATCCGAAATAAGATCAGAGGTCGTCAAGCGTGTGGCCTACGTTCTTGGAGTGCTACGAAGTAAATCGGTTTTTGAGTCAAAGACTGGGAAATGGATTCCAACTCCTGAGCGAAAGAAGAGATTACGTCGCTCCGCGGTTATCTTGATTTTATATTTTGTGAATAGGAGGAGTAGGACATGAAGAGAAGTTAGACATGTTGATAGATATACACACCGGTGGGTATCCACGTTGCACCCCGGATGATGCTCAATTATATTTTAATTCATGATCTTGAGCTACTTTCTGATCCTTGACCTTCACCGCCACCAGTATGAGTACAATGAATACGCTAATAATACCATATGGGTGGTAGGCTTTTATCGCATTCTTGCCCTCCTTAGCTAACAGAATGAGTAAGGACGAACACATTTCAAATTTAACAGAGAAAATTCACTAGTTGTGACTTCAGTATTATAGGCACTGGTGTTTTAGATCGATGCTTAAACTTGATGATAGAATAGGAGGAGGAGGGGGAGGAGGGGTGGGCCAACAAGAGTGTTGAAGAAAGCAGAAGCACAATGGTGTATGTAGCCACGGATCATTGTTGCGTAGTGGCATATATCAGTTTGTTGTCAGAATGATTGATGTTGATGTAGAGATGAATATCAATAGACGGTTCAATCGGATACATATCGAGTCCTTTCAAGGAAAAGCTGCTGCAGCTTCGGTAGTACTCACATCCAAACACAACCCTTATTCAAACGAGCTACTGAATTCTACATTGTACGCATAAAGACAGGCAACTGTAGCAGAGTCGTGACTATATTATAATTGTTGTGCACATAGGTCGACATGCGACGCATTCTCGCTTCACGTAGGCCGGGTAAAAGTTTTCCTTAATTCAATACACGTTATATAGTAAGTGTGTGTCTATGTCGGGTGTGTATGTTTGTGTGTGTGTGTGTGTGTGTGTTTGTGTGATGCTGTATTTAACGCATACGTCTAAATGTTATTGATGTTCAGATCGTTACTCTTGGAGCTTCGGTGCTGTATCGGTTTGTGCCGCTACCATACATACAATTGAGAGCATTAACTGTATCCTTGCACTCCCAACTATACTACTATCATCAAATCATCTATGATGATGATGATTATAATTATGTTTTACTCATTATTTCACCTTTGTCATTCACGGTCAATAGGATTTTAAGGACAACGAAGGCAATCCCAGACGTACAGTTTGATGTTGGTAAAAAGGTAGTAATCGTAGTACTAATTGTTGCTATGATATAGACCAGTATGTTAGACTATAATCTCTGCAAGAAAGACTGCTTAGAATACAACCACAACACTATCGAAACTATAATTCAATAGGCGATTCGATCGCTTGCTCGAACGTCTATGGAACGAGAAGATAAGAAACATAAACACGGGAGAGAAAAGAAGGGAAACTCAACTTCTACAGCACTTGATGTTGATACAGAGGTCAATTAAGCAAAATGATGAGTCAATATTCAGCAGACAATAAAAATAGAGATTAGGACTGTGTATGCTGCTGCTTTTTCAATTTGTATGTGTTGTATTATATGAGACTTATTAGAAGGAAAAATATACATATTATACATTACGTCTTTGTAACACTTTAGCCGCCGTCGCTGCTTACAGAAATCCTTGCCAACACATCGTTGGTTAGAGCGCTCTTGGGTAAACAACGACTACAAACAAATTAACAAGCAATTCCTCTCCGAATACGCACGAATAAACAGAAGAAGAACTTGCAACAAAAGCATCAAGGATTCCTTCTACTACTTCCCCCTAAAGACAAAGATGTAGATTTATCAAAATTTCGTTGTTATTGCTCAAATTTTAGGGGAACATTACGCTGGTAGCTTATCCGAAGTGGCAACCTCAGAGAACCCATTTCTTAGTATTTCTCCAAAAGAGGAAAAACGCCAAAAACCAAAAAGTTCAAAGAGAGTGATAGGATTACAAAACAGTATGATAAAGGCAAGAAGCGACGAAGACGAAGGAGGAGAAGGAGGGGCCTCAGAATCTGCATTAATTTTAGCAATTGACCCTACGGTATATGTTTAATTTTATATCATTTGTGTATGATGACATTTTCTCTCTCTTCCTCCTCACCCAACGTTTAACGAAGCCGTTGCTTGGTGCTTGTGTGCGAATGTTGGTTCCTCTCATCATGATTTGGAATTGATTTGGAATAATCTACGATTCCCTAAATTAGTTGCGCTGGATATACCGAAGAATGCACGGTAAGTATTACTTGACGTCTTTTTGAGCCGAAGCCAGCCAAAAATAATGAAATCCTATGCCTCATACATCAGGAGATCGTTAATTATGAATTTGTGTGATACTATAACTTCTAGGCCTGCTTTTCGAACTGGCGCGCACAGTTGTGGCAATCGGAGTATGTGTCTCATTGTGTTCTTCTTCTATTGATTTCCCCCATTCAGCAGCTCAGAAATTCAGAAAGAAAGATATTTGGTTGGCAGGGAGGAATAGCTGTTGTATATTGTTACGGCGGTGATGTTATGTTTTGAAGAAAGAATAGTCAGAGCTCACTGAACCCAGCATCATCAGAAATCTGAATTTCCCTGCATCGTGTGACAGTGCATATGGAACGATATGGATTCGATGAAGTTGAAACCGGAAAATACGCTTTCAATAAGTACTCATAGCCATCTGTCAATATGTAATTGAAAGATATATGTCACCACGCCTTCCGTGCTTGGATAGTGTAAAGTTGTTATTACCCAGTTGTGTAGTATCATCACAGTAGTAGTCGTCTGCTCACACATGATGATTTATTTTTCTATATATTGTAGGTGATGTTGGGATTCTATGTGGCCAACTACAGGGTGAGGATTTGGATCATTGCTTTGCTCTACCACATCTATCAATGACGAATTTGATATTACCTTAAAAAAGAAGATCCACACCATTTCCAAATGCCATATACTACAATCCCCCCCCCCCTCCCCAACACACATAAACAAAAATATAATAAATTAAGATATAAATATTTTATATATGGATAGGTCTTATCGCAGTAGCAACTACGCTCTGGAAGGTACTGAACGATTTAGTGTGATAGATGTGCCAGAACACCTCTTTGGAGATCATGATGATGATGATAATGATGATGATGATGTTGTTGTTGTTGTTGTTGATGATGATGATAATTACACAATTCTAAGCACTGGACGTCAAGCTAATAATGACTGCTTTCGTTTTATGCTGGTTCATGCATGCCTACTTACAGTAGGACCGATTTTGCTACCACCCTTTCTTATATATGACTTTGAAGGATATCTTAGTCATCATCATCATCATCATCATCATCATCTATCTTGATACATGTTAGGAAGTGGAAGTAGATCTTGAGCGACTACTCGAGTATGGCGAGGAGCATCACTTTCTCCTTACGACGTACCAGCACCAGGTACTTCCGTCATTAGAATGCTTTATTCTTCTTCTTCTTTTAGCCCCCCCCCCCTCTCTCTTTCTCACTTTCTCCGTCATTCATTCACCCCTTCACACATACAAGTAACTACACTTTCACATTTTTTTCCTAATTCTTAATCGGAAATACGTTCATTCAATATTTTGGCGTTTGTTTACATTCATCATAATTCGGAGATCTTCCTCCTTCTTTCTCTCCACGTCACCATTCTCGTCATTATCAGGTCCATGCTGTAGATAAATCTTATCCGTCATTATCGGAGAAAAACTGGTACTTCCTTGAAGGCTATGCATCTTTTCCTATTAAATGTCGTCGTTATATAACACGAGCAAATGCTAATCATTAAACATTGAATAAATACACCCAAAAACCATCATTCTATAAATGTCAAAAGGATAAGATACACTGGTTAGGTACACTCTCGAGATATACTGCAACCCCTCTTCCCCCCCCTCACCAGCTCCAACCCACATTCCTTTGTTCTCCACCTAATCCCTCCCCTTTCTATCGACGCTTTCTCCCCC
>ADNK01001389.1:0-12500 GCA_000320545.1 Bigelowiella natans CCMP2755 | reverse complement strand
GGAGAGTACGTGTATGAGTTGCCCGAATTTCTAGCAATTATGACTTCCAAACACCGATGCTCACACACGCACACACACGCACGCACGCACACGCACGCACGCACACACCGCACGCGCCGCGGCGCTCGCGCCGAAATTGCGGGGAGTATTAGTGGTCCCTGACATTGGCAGTTGTGCAGCTGACAATCACAATGGCTAAGAGGAACTTCCAGGGCATACGTCCGTACTTCCGCCACTTTTCATATGCTGATAACTGTAGGAAATCCCTGGCCGTCATCTGTGAATAGCAAGAGGTCGTCTTTAGACCGGGGGGGAGAGGTTGGGGGGCGTGAAATCTACACAACTCCACGTTTCGGAAACAACCTGCGGAGCTGTTCTGGTACTCACCCACATCCGGCGTCGTAGTCCCGCTCCCCATCTCCCTCTACCACGCCCGCCTTCATTTTCACCCTCCTGCACGGGGGGCTCTACAAGAAGGCAGTCATCGTCCTCCCCCTCCGATTCCATCCTCGTATTTTTGTAAATGAGCAATGCGAGGAGTGTGGGATGTCCTGCTTCGTCTCCAGAACCGAGCGGCGGAGGGCCTCGAAGCACCTCAGGGCACGGAACGGTCAGGCGTCCCACGCCATGGAAGGCATTCAGATTGGTTTGGCCTCATGCACGCCTCGATTTCCTATAAACGTTTTGAGCAAATATTCCTTGTCGCGCACATGAACTTCCAGGCCACAATCTGTGATTCAATGATCTGGTCGGGTGGCCCGAAAAACATCCTGGATAATTTGGCCCGGTAGAACCTTGCCGCAGGAGCGAAACGACCTACGTTTTACCTCACGTCGATCACGGTTCTGACAACCCAACTGAAACGGCATTTGTGCACAGCAGACATGGCATTGTGGTGACCCCCATTTTCGTGCTGCCATGCCAAGCTTACTGTGGCGCCTTGTGGGCGCCCTCGCCACGATAGTGGCGATAACACCAGATGAAGGGAAGGATGCCTTTAAAATACGTGCGCGGAAAATTCGCTCGCAGAGAGTACGCGCCCGAGACCGTAATCCAAGCGCCACACCTCCTGAATTCCATTTGGAGGATCGTCGTCCTATCGACATTCATGTGAACCCTAATCCCCTGCCCAAGGTAAAATCACCCAAGGGAGACAATAGAAAGCGCTTTGAGACGCTACAGCAAGCGAAGACATTTATAATTGACCTCGCAATGGACGCAGCAGCGACCAGCCGGGTCCGCACAGTGCACATCCACCCTGGAACGTACGAGCCACTAGCCCTTGACCATGCGGCGCTCTCGGGAGTAGAATGGCGTGGAACCTCACAAGATACTCAGAATTTCCCTGTCATATCCGGGGGGGTTCGCGTCCCAGTGTCAAGATTTCAGCCTTGGCCTGGCAAGCCAGCGGTCATGGTCGCGAGTCTTCAGGGGCTCCACGCTACCGATTTGGGTTCCATGCAAGTCAACTACAACTGCGTGGATGGCTGTCAGAACGACAAGGTTGGCTTGGTTCTCGATGGTGAGCCAATGACGCTTGCTCGCTGGCCGAACAAGAAAAGCAGAGAATCCGATGATGATAATGATGATGATGATGATGATGGAGACATTGACACGTGGGTGTGGCAGCACGCCGATGCCATGCTGAATGACACCGATGTTGGATTCGCGATGAACGTGTCGAAGACCCCAGATGCAGCAAGAATAAGGGAATGGAAAACTGAGAAAGACCCCTACATCCACGGCTACTTCTCTTGGGACTGGGCAGATTGCTATGCCAAGATCACTTCCATCGATGATGAGGCCAACGGCGACGATATGATCCGTTTGAAGTATGACGGAGGGGCGACGATAAAACCATGGGCGCGATGGATAGGCGTTAACCTCCTCGCGGAGTTGGACGCGGAAGGAGAGTTTTACATCGATAGTGCCGCTCAGAAGCTCTACTTCTACCCTCCCGGGAAGAAGCTGAGCAGCAGCTCGGTCGTAGAGCTGATGTACCAGAGGGGCGGGGTGGTTAATGTTACAGAGGCCGTCAAACATGCGACGCTCTCGCGCTTGGAGATTCGCAGCGGCCGACAGGTGGGGCTCTCTGCAAGCGGGGTGAGCAACCTGAGCGTGAGCCAAATTGTAGTGCATGCCGTGGGAACGCACGGAATCGACATGACCCAAGCAAAGGCCAGCACTATACGAGACTCTATGGTTTACGACACCGGATGCTCCGGCATTCGCGCGACGGGGGGGAACGCCTCAAAGCTCGAGAAGGGCGGTCTCATAGTCGAGGGCAACACCGCACATCACGTGGCCTTGTGGAAGCGAACGTACATGCCCGGCATTTACTGGGGCGGCGTCTCCAACATTTATCGCAACAACACCGTTGTGTACTCCCCTCACAACTGTTTCTTGGGGGGGGGGGACTTTGAGGACGGGGTCGATAACCTGTTTGAAGACAACCTCCTTTCAGACTGCACGTTCGAGACAATAGACTCTGGCGGATTTTACACGAACGGTCTTTTCGCCACCGCCTTCACGAATAGAGGCAACGTGCTGCGCGGCAATACCTTCCAAAGGATACAGAACACAGCGGGCACTGGCGTGCAGGTTGCATCAAATCAAGCAGTCTATTTAGATGACGAGATATCCGCGTGGCTCGTCACTAACAACACGTTCATCGACTGCCAAGTCGGGGCGTTCATTGGCGGGGGGCGTGAAAATTGCGTGACGCACAATCGGTTCGTGCGCTGCGGAACAGTGCAGCACCTGGACAACATTGGAATGCTTGTGCAAAAGGACTTCAACAATTGCTCCCAGGTTGCGCCGCCGTTCCAGACAAACTGCAACCCAGGCGCCGCGGAATGGATGGTCACCCGCTCCATCGCTGCAGGCAAGTGGGCAGAAGCCTTCCCCACAATGGTCAACCTGTCTCGCAACCATCCAGGCATGCCAGCATACAATAAAATCTCTTCGAATTCGTACTGCAACTGCTCGGAGTTCATGAATCCGTTGCCAGACGGGGCTCCGCAGACGTGGCTCACTGATGTGAGCGACAACGTTGAAGACACTAGCTGCTACTAGTAGAACGATGCGAATGGTGCTGCACCACATCTTCATGTTGTGTGCAGATGATGATGTATGCATTATTGCATCTGAATCCCTGCTATTCAGCGAACGAACTTGTCGTGCATGTTGACATTGTGGGTCATCATCAGTGCGTGCGCTGTCACCTGCATATAATGGGTGCAATGCAAATCGTGCGCTAAGAATTGCAATGGGTGAAGGCCTGTCATGCAAGCGATGTGATCGATCATCACATGCATACATGTGCGCCGCGGCCACGGGAATGCGATGGGCCGAAGGGGACACATTGAACTGAGCATTGATCACATGCACTGTGCGAATTTGTCCAACCATTGCACACACCAGGCTAGCAGGGATGCAGACACCATGTGCGAACATTTTCTGTGCGTAATGCTTCCAATTGGAGTAACATGGATTACTTCATCGGAGGTGGATGTTTCACTTATGCCATCACATCATTGCCGTTTAGAAATCGAAATGCGGCTATTTGCCACAAGACTAAAGGTACCATTATTAGAAGGTCCGGGAGAAGTTGACTGCTTTGGTGTCTTCAGAGCTTGCTGTTTTAGTGAGCGAGGTGATGGGCTTCGAGCAGAAGTGCTTTGAAGAGCAGAATTAGTCAAAGCTGAACTTCTGTGCGTTTCATCATCTGATAGGTCTTGGTCAATCTCACTGTGCAATAACTCAGGGTTATCATTCAAATTTGAATCGTCTCCAATCTTGATGGTCTTTCGACGCGGCGTACTTGTGGCAGTGGTGGATCTCTCACTAGCATTCAGACTGTTTCGGAGTCTAATGATTTCCGCCTTTAAGTCGGCTTCTAATGTTTGCTCCACCAAAAGACGTTTTCTGCTGACCTCGAGCTCCTTCTCCAACATGTTTGTGGTTGCTTCCTCCACCTTCACTTCGGCTTCGAGAACCCTCATTTGTCGCTCAATCATCAACCGCTGATTAGAAGGGGAAGGAACGTGTTGATGCTCAAATGCTCAAAATCAAACTACGGAATGATAGCGACCTTATGCTCCGTTTCTTCAAATTTACTTTCAAGCTTCTCCACCATTCTTTCCCAATAGGTGATGTTTGCAGTCTGAATCGACAACAGTTCGCATAAAATCAATGAATGAACAGAATACAAGAGCACCCAGTAGCAGTCACACGATAGAAAATCAGGCGCGATCACTTTTGCATTGTTGTCGCTGTCTGAGATGTCATCTGACGCCGATTCTACGAACGGAACGGCATTGATCCTACGGCTAGCACCGCATTCGGGGCGACCATCGGTTTGTGCCGTTGTCGCGTCTCTGAGATTGCCCGTTCCATCTGGAGTAGTAGTTGTGAAGATCTCGCGGCTGTCGTTTTCTACAACATCTTCGTCGGTTGATGATTCATAGACGAGGCCTTCTCCGTTCAGGAGACTGAGTTCCGATTGCCTTCGGATCAACTCGACCCTGCTAGAGCCTTCTTCCAGCTGCTGCAATACATCTGGATGGGGAGTACCTTCTTTGCAGCGATCATCCCTGAACGTCTGGAGAGACTGAGTTCTCCGAGGTGGAACTCCGACTTTCAATAAGTCCATTTGTTGTTGTCGCCGCCGGTCGCTCACATTTTCTTCTTCTTCTTCCTCTTCTTCTGCCCTGTCGTCGTTCTCATCCAGAAGAACGCGAAACAAGATGAAGCTGTCTTGAAAGCCCTTGGGAATGTCCAGTATCTCGGGATTGTCAAATATCTTCGAGGATTCGACTTCAATCAAACTCCCTCCCTATCAGGCAATATTCACACACACACACACACACCAACCTCATCGATGTGTCATATGTTACATCGTTGGGCTGATCTCCTCGATCCAACGTTTATTAAAGAAATCTTACTTCCGCGACTAGACCTTCGTCCATCAGCGCACCAAAGAGAGCAACCGCCTCGGCCCTGTCCCTGGCGAAGGACTGACCCACCAGAAAATCCACTCCCTTTTTCCCAATGAAACGCTTGCCGCCGCCGCCGAGCCTCTCGTCGCACACATTTCGAAAAATGACCATAGTGAGCTGCTCAGCTGCTTGGCGTTCCGACTCTGCTCTTTGGTAGTCGGCAATGCTGGCCTCTGAAACTTTTCCTCCTGGCGTTGACGGCGGCCCCACATTCGTAGATTCATCGCCGCTGACGGAGCTTCTCGCTTGCTGCATTGACAGCTGAGAAATGCTCGATCTATCCTTCGCATCTTTCTCTGTTGTCAAGTCATCTAGTGCAATGTTTGACTCAGCCGCAACACGAGAATCCCTGATACCGCCGGAGAGATTGAAGTCTCCATCGGAAAGCAGGGTCTTTCTTCGCATATCTTTTATCGATTCTCTGCTCGACGCCCGTGGGATGATGGCCTATAACGTAATGGCCAATGTAATGGCCGATGGAAGAGGAGGCACTCAAAGCGCTAATTGCAAACCAAACTTCGATGCAACAACACATTCGGAATGTAGCGAGAAAAATAGCAGCTTGGGTCGCAAAAGCATCATTAGCTATCTATCAATCCTGTATCATAGACGACACGAATTCAGGAGGACTTCAGCACCTGATTCTCGCTCCTCCTCCCCGAAGATGCAAACGACCTTCTCAGCCGCGAGACCCTCGATCGGCTCGGCTGGCTCTCCGGCTTCGAAACAGGGCTGAGCAGCCTCGGATCTCCAGGACGATGATCCTGATGATTTTCCTGATGAAATGTCGTGGTACAATAACGGGTGAGGGGGAGGAGGCAGGGTGGTGGAGAAGCTCTGGATTCATCTGAAGAAACCTTCTTCGGGCACTTTTTCCTGGTCCGTGAAGTCGGCAGAGTTCCTATCAAGATCTCTCGCTCCCCTGCGTCTCTGGGACTTGTGGGTAAGCGCGGAGATTCAACATCCCCACTGCCAGCCGCTTTGCTTGCGCTCATATTCGGGGGCGGTGCGGGGTTCGGCTCCTCCGTCAGCGTGTAGAAGACCTGCTCGTCTCTGAAATCCGAATACCTTCCCGTAACGTGCTTGACAATCTTAAAGCGCATCAGCACAAATCCTAGCTGTACCTGCACAGGGGTGGGAAAAGCTCACTGATGACGCAAGTTGTGTGGAGTGTACCAAAATGTCTGGTGTTGATGATAATGATTATGTGTGTGTGCGTGTGTGTGTGTGCGTGTGTGCGTGTGTGAGAGCGGTACCGCTGATTCGCGATCGCTCGCTATGTTGTTCTCCAGTATAAAGTCAATGGCAGCTGTTGAATAAACCAGCAAAAATTTAAATAGCACGTATTCGGTGCACGCACGCACGCACACACACACACACACACACGAATAACAAGTAAGAACAGGCATAAGGCTTTCGGATCCCAAAATACCCCTGCCGATGAAGCTTTTTGTGGACGAGCTGCCTCGTTTCACTGCCAGCGCGTCGTAGATCGCACGTGCCAGCTGAAGAGGGGAAATGCATTGTAAGATGATACAATTTTCACTGCATGCCGATCTAACGCTCATCCTCTGCTGGTCTTTCTTTGCGAGAAGCACCTTGGTAAGAATCTCCAGTTTTTTTTTCCGGGGGGGGGTCCTTCTTTGGGCCACATTGACCTCTTCAGCCAGAGCCTGCCTCGAAAACAGAGAACATGATCTTCAAAGCTGACGCAGCTCACTCGCTTCTATTTGGTGTCAGCAACGCTGCTAGAGCAGAAACGGGATATTCGCAAAAAATGAATTAGCATTCGACGACTAATCCGGACTAGAGTCGCAGATTAGGCTTAAATTGAATGGCCGCGCGGGAGGGAGAAGCGAGTCGTTTTGAGTCGTGTATTGCTGCAATACGCGCACCTTCATGTCCTGTCGCCGTGCTTCTTGAATCAACCTATCAATCTCCGCCCCCTGCAAACCCGAGCTTGTTAAGGGAACAGCTGCTTCCGCATCTTCTGAGGTATAATATTGCACGGAAAAACCTTTTCTAATATGGGAGCGTAGCCAGGGTCGTTCTCAAGTGGCTGGCGAAGCCTTGAAGCATCATATCCCTTTGAGCGATGGGGGGAAGGGAAGAGAGGGGTATGATTCTCGATAAGAGTTCCTAAGAGACACGATCTCGCCATTCGTACCTTCTCAACCGTTGTCGCATCGATCAGTAACTTTGTAATCTGAAGGAGTGTGAATGGCAGAAGGGGGGGGAAGAGCAAAACGGAGCGGGGACAGGGGGGGCGGGCGGGGGGTTCAGAATCTTAGAACAAGGTAGCCGAAGAGAATTAGAATGCTACCTTTATAGCGTCAGGCAATTTGAGAGACGACTTTGTCTAACGAGTGAATCTCTTGGTAAAACAATTGCGACACATGAATCGTCTCGAAAGCAATCTACCCTCACTAGGCACGGAGCGAGAGCTTTTGCCAGCTTCTCCGAGCCCAGCTTTTGCTTGCCCTGCACGTACGAAATCTCGGCAAGAAATCTGTGTGGTACATTGTATTCTATTTATACTGCGCGGCGTAATAGTCAGACTCGACTGTGAGATATTGGAAAAGTAATCATGGGATACAACCGGAACAAGAAACGAAAGTTTACGCGCTCCAAATCAGGGAAGGAAGCCACGAGAACCCGCAAATGATTCTGAACAGCAGCGTTACTCAGTGTCGTAGGATCATCAGATACATTGCCATGTATGCGTACGCAGAGAAGAAAATTTATTATGATAAGAGAGAGAGAGAGAGAGAGAGAGAGAGAGAGAGAGAGAGAAGATTCAAGCACTCAAACGTATTTCTAAGAACCACCACCTCTGGTCTCTTTTTCTCTAATGCTAGCTTCAGCAGTATCGGATATGCTGTTGGGCTTATGAGAGGCTGCTTCATTTCTTTCAAAAAGTCCTTCAGAAGATGTGCCACTGCCAGGGGGAAATTTAGAATGAATGATGATGGGCCTTTCGATGTAGACTAATTGTCGCTGCGAATTGTGTTACCAGAATACACGCTAGCAGCTCCCATAACCGCTAAGATCCTAGCACGGATAGCTTCGTCATCGTACAAGGATTTTAGAGCTTCAATTTCATTAGAAACTCCATCCTTCACGAATATCGCCGAGTCCCGAAGTCCCCGGATACGCAAGTTCTCAACACAGTCATAGACGACCTGTTCATTCACATGGCTGCTGTCAAATATACAGAGAGAGCGCGAGGTAACACAATAATATGAAAGCGAAAAGATAACCTGGGGAATGCCTTCCCTCCTCCTACAAGAGGCCAACGGCGCGCCAAACATGGATGCAGCACTCATAACTCTATGTTTCCGAGGCCGGCTCCAATCGATGTGGGACTTTGAGGCAGCGAGTCGGAAATAATCGCAAGGGTTTTCGATATTTTCGGATAAAACTATTGTCGCTAAATTGTGAAAGGATCCTTCTCTTCCGTCCCCACCCAGTACTGCTGATTTACATTGTACAAATATACGAAATATTCCGCAGGATTTCTGGCCCAGACAATGCCAAGCGTCCAAGGGCAAATTACCAAGGTGATTCTGTTGACAAAAAAATCTCTCAGCGATTGTCGCTAACGAAATTCCATTGCCATTTTTGCATTATTCCTGTTCTTCCTGGGGATCCATGTCGCAACCGACAAATCACCCTTGCATTTTTCCCAAAACGGAGCAAGTTCCTGGAAGTCTCTTGGACGACTAGTACGAGGTAACGCCATCCATTTCCAGCCGAATTCGGACAAAGCTGGATATTCCTAGGAGGTTTCCCCGATGTCTGAATGAGAAGACCAGCGACAGTGATCTCCTTGGATTCGGCGCGGAAACGTCCTGAATTTTAAGGAATTTTAGGATGAAAACTTACGAAGTTTTCAGCATAATTACCCGTTGTAGTAGCAGTAACAACCTCCCGCCCTCCCCATCTGACCAACCTGAGAATCCCTGTACGTGTATGCCTGTGGTATATAGTGTTGTATAGATCGTGAGGTAGAAGGCGGTATCAGTCCGCTTGCCTTGGGCGGGAGATGCTAGTCGTCCCAAATCGCTGCTTTGGCAAATCTAAGTCTCTCTTCTATGAAAATGTTGTTGCAGGGGCCAACTGAGAAATTATGTCATCCTCCTCCTCCTCCTCTGGTGGCTCGGAGTGTGTCAAAGTTGTAGTCCGCTGCCGCCCCTTGAATTCAAAGGAGAAGCAGAGTCGCGAGAGAACCATTGTGGAGCTCGATACAGAACTCAAACAGGTCGGGTTGATGCCCCAATCCTGCGCTTAAATGGCCTTCACGCTTTGAATATGGGAACGATAGGTATATGTCACGAAACCTGATGATGGCGAGCAACGACCAAAGACCTTCACGTTCGACAGCGTTTTCCCTCCCTCATCGACCCAAGAAATGGTGTGGGAGCTGAGCGCGAAGCACATCGTTGACAGCGTTCTGGAGGGGTAGTAAATCCAAGAACGATTGCATAAAATAATGGGGTTCGGGAGAAAGATCTCCTCATAAATCTCACGAAAACAACAACAAAAGGTACAACGGAACGATATTCGCCTACGGCCAAACGGGAACCGGGAAGACCTTCACCATGGAAGGCGTCGTCGATGACGAGAAGCTGAGAGGGATCATGCCGCACGCCTTTCATCACATCATGGAGGTTCTTCCTCAAGAAAAATTCTTCTGCATGATGCCTTTTACTAGTTTCATTTGTGATGAGCGGGTGGTCCTGCTGTTCTGTCCGTCAGGCCGTTGAAGGCGCGGCATCAAACACCGAATTTCTAGTGCGCGTCTCCTTCCTGGAGATCTACAATGACCAGGTCGACCGCTGCTTCCGCACATATTCCCTTTCAGCCAAAAAAAGAAAGTAAAATATCTTGGGATTCGTCATCATGCCAAACTGCTACGCGCGCACTCGCACACAGAGAGACGCACACTTCGTCCTCTTCTGACATATCTAAAAGTGAACAAACAAATGCTGCAATGCTGAAGGTTTATGATCTCCTGGCGAAGACTCGCCAGAGGATGGAGGTCCGAGAGAAAACTGACAGGTAGCAGTTGTTGGTATGAACAGCAGTAGTGAGCAGCAGCAGTAGCAGAATTGTGCGTCGTCCATCATCACGGCTCGTAAAACACGGCTATTTTGCTGAATGGCACTCGTGAATGTGGTAATGGCCACAGGATGGGAAATAAGGAGGTCTTCGTGAAAGATCTCAAGCAATTCGTTGTAAAATCGGTGAGGGAAATGATGAACCTCCTGCACAAAGGCCAGAAGATACGGAAAGTGGGCGCGACAGGTAGTAAGCACCGCATTGCTCACGCACACACGCCAACCGGACATGCACGATGCTTATCGAAGAAACATTGCGGTACATACCACCGTGGAAATGCACATCATACACACACACATATATATATATATATATATATATATATAATATACACTCGATCTCATGGATGATCAGGCATGAATGCGGGGTCCTCGAGGTCGCACTCGATCTTCACCATCAACGTTGAATCGTGTGAAACCACCGAGGATGGGAAGAAGATGTTTAAGGTGATGATTGGCGTCCCCCAAAAAATGGACGATGAGAATGGAGAAGAGGGAGGAGGAGGAGGAGGAGGAAGGCGCGCTCGTGGACAACGCAGCAGCGAGTGAAACTGCACGCATATCACACATCTGTACTCATCCACCCTTCCAGGTAGGAAAGCTGAATATGGTTGATTTGGCGGGATCGGAGCGCCAGAAGAAAACAGGGGCAACAGGAGAGAGACTTGCCGAAGGAAATAGGTAGTTCCGTGTGCGTTTATTAGTGCGAGGTATCATCATGATGCGGATGGTGATGATGACCACGAATGATGGCGACGACGGCGAGAGCACTTTGGGAAAAGAACATGCCGCTGATCACGATGATGAAGAGATTGTAAAATGAAAAGATGCGACGGGAAACCGCACCGCACAGCTCCGCTCTGTCGATGTTTTTGTTGTTGCGTCACTTACGTCTACTGACGATGAGGAACGATGATATACCTTGCAATTGACGTTGTGCGGCAGCATCAACGCGTCTCTCTCTGCGCTCGGAAATGTCATAAAAGCGCTTGTTTCGAAGAGAGCGAAGCACATCCCGTTTCGTGACTCGAGACTCACGCGATTACTTCAGAACTCTCTCGGAGGCAACACCAAAACTGTCATGGTCGTAATATAGATATGTACGCGTATTATATGCATATGTGTGTGTGTGTGTGTGTGTAAAATAACAATTTTACATTTTAAAAAAAGTTTCTCTCCCACGACTCAAAAGACGCGAATGTAATACACACACACACACACACACACACACACACACATTTACAACCACGCATTCAGGTCGCAAACTTGGGACCGGCTGCTTCTAACTTTGAGGAAACGATGAGCACGCTGAGGTACTTCTCTTTCTTCGTCTTCCTTCCCTCTCCCTCTCTCTCTCCCTCTCTCTCTCTCTCTCTCTCTCTCTCTCTCTCTCTCTCTCTCTTTCTCTCTCTCTCTCTTTCATTTGTGTGTGCGCGTGTTTATTTCGCATCCTTTGCGGGGTCTCAAGAAAGTGAAAATGGAACTGCAACGATGAGGCGGGAACAACCAACATAGGTACGCGAGCCGGGCGAAGTCAATCAAGAACAAGCCCCGCGTGAATGAGGACCCCAAGGTGAAGATGATGATAATGATGAAGATGAAGAAAATGATGAAGGCTACACCCTATACGTTATCAACAGAATAGCGAAGTTTCCCCCTTCATTTCTTCCCGGTCTTGCTTACATATTCGCGAATAGATATCGTCATTTTGGTGGCTCCTGACAAATCCTGCGCCACGGCGCTTTTAATTTTTGAGTGCACGTAGTCGTCGTACTCACATCCCACACCTCTCTTCCCCCGCGAACAAACCAAACAGGACGCCATGCTGAAGAAATGCCAGGACGAGATTGAGGTGAGAAGCATCATCGTCTCAGAAATTACGCTTTGAACGTAGCGCTGGGTGCATGCATAGAACTCTCTCTCTCTCTCTCTCTCTCTCTTTCTCTCTCATAATTTTACAGCGTACATGTGTATTCATATCACACTCAATCTTCGGCTCTGCAGGCATTGCGTCGTCAGTTGGAGGCTGCGAAGGCTGGTGGCGGAGGAGGCCTGAGCACGGGACATTCAGGAGGTGGGCAAGGAGCTGTAGGCAGCAGCCATGATCTCGAAGTTGAGGAAAAAACCGTTATCAAAGAGGTAGGGAGTCCGACTGGAGAGGGGGGGGGGGGGGGGGGGGGGGGATTTTCCCTTTTTTTTTCTCCCCCCCCGGGGGGGGTTTGGGAAATTTTACCTTGGCCCCTTACTCCCCATTCCAAATAAAAACCCCTTTTTCTTTTTCTTTCCCATTTCCAAAAGCGGGTCCCATGTTTTTATTATCTGCCCCCGGGGGGGGAGGAATCTCGGCCCCTCCCGGAAAAAAAAAAAAAAAGGGTTCCCC
>ADNK01001390.1:0-13378 GCA_000320545.1 Bigelowiella natans CCMP2755 | reverse complement strand
GGAGCGCCGTCGGATTTTCTCAGCGATTCTCCGGAACATGTTACGTCGCATCATATGTCGAGAAGGCGCCTCAACTCGGCTCTCACACAACCTCACCACGTGCTCACCGAGCATTCTATCCCAATTGGTCCGCTGGGGTGTTCTATTCCTCTCGCCCCCCCCTCGTTCTATCCCTCCAGCTTCTGTATGGAATGGGGGGGGCGACTCTCTCTTCATGGTCGCCGAGAGATTGCGATCTGCGAAAAATAAATCTGGTGAATTCATGGTTCTTTGAACCAAAACTCTTTCTCTCAATTCTCTCATCTCCCCCCCCCCCCCCCCCTACTCTCTTTGCCTCGCTCCAACTGACATCGGTAAGGGGTGTACAGCCACTCCGTCATTCCCGTTCGAAGCGCATCCTGCAGCCAGGGGGCTTTACTTGAGGAGACAAGTGACTCCGTTCCGCTCCCTCCCGGGTTCAGAGCCGTTGCAGGTGTGCGCGGTCGCCACCTCGGCTTTCATCACGTGGGGAGAGGATGGGATGAGAACGAGAGAGATATATAGAGAGAGTGGAAAGAAGGAGTAACAATTGCTCTTCTTTTTCTTCTTCTTCTTCTACTACTACTACTACTACTACTATTACGACTTGTAGGGAAACATAGGCCAGCGCAACTGTTATCATCATACTGTGGGTGGATCGCTGGCTATTTGTACCGAACTGTTCGCTACCTTCGCCTCCTTCCCATCCCGCAGGTGGCTGCCTCCGAGCCGTGAGCGGAACAAGGCGAGCGAGAGCACGAGGGCCCAGGGCAGAAGCCACAGTCCACGCCGTCCACCGCTTACAGAGCGCATGTTGCCGTGGGGGGAAGGACAACAGAGCTGATTCTTAGAGTACCAACCTCCATTCAGCAAGTACCAGTCTATTGCATCCAGAGGGGGGGCGAGCGGGCGAGCGTCGTGGTCTGCATTTCCACCAGCGCCGCGCCGGGCCAAATTTCAAGATTAAACACTGGTTAAACAGGGACTGGTAAATGCCGTCGAAATGAAAATTTACTGGTAATATCGACATGTCGTAAGGTAGATATTACATCAATTTGTAGGATCGTCTTATAGATTGTCGCGTTCTAGCCTTACCCGTGGACTGATTTTTCGGGAAGCACAACGATGTTCGCGGGATATTTCTTTCCTGACAAATATCCGGTTCCGGTTTTCTCCGCATTATGGTATTCCTGGTATATATTTTGGACCAATATTCCCATCCTCCCCAGCCTCTTCCTTCCCCTCATCAAGGGATTAACTATTGTTATATATGTACGAAGTATTCAGCATATATTTTGAACTTATTCTTCCTCGTATCAACAACATCGAAAGCGATCCGACCAACCTCCTCGGACCTCCTTCAAAAGGTCGCCTGCTCCCCCCTTCCAGTGTTCATTCGGGTGTGAGCAAAAGGGAAGACGGGAAGGACCGTTTCTCTAGGATCATCTCGCCCATTTCCCAAACAGCTTCTTATTGGTTGGGGGGAAGGGTCCCAGTTGACTGAGGTTCTCCATATTTCACATCCTGGCGCGCTTGTTAATACCCTGTTCTTCGATGGGGCTGTGTGCTTCAAGTCAAGATCAAGGTAGTGGTGGTGGTGGTGGTGGTGGTGATGGTGTCATGATCGTGCCATATAAGTGAGAAGGAAGCAAAACAATCAATCTCCGCGATGTCATCAGAGGACCCCGCTCCCAAGGCCGACGCCCCCGAGCAGCAGCAGCAGCAGCAACAGCCTCCCCAGCAACCATGGCCAGCACTAGAACAACGGGAGGAACAGGAGGTCCCAGAAGAAGCTAACGGAGCTGCGGGGGATCATAACCCTACTGCGGATGGCGAGCGTCATGAGGCTAAAGTTCCAGGGTCTGCGGAGAAGACTGATATTCCAGCCGTAAGCTCAAGTGTGGACGTCGTCAAGGAGGCCAAGGCTTCGGCAGGAGTCGAAGCAAAAGAGGGCGCGGCCCCAGAAACGGAGCAGCAAGCTCCGCCAACGTCAACTGACCCGAATGATGAGAAGAAGGTATTTGTGTCATGATCTTTCGTTCCATTTATTTTTTTAATTTTCTGCTCCTTTTTATCCCCCATCGCCCTGTTCTCTTCTTCAACCGTCACCATCATCATCATCATCATCACCATCATCATCATCATCATCATATTACAAGTTCTGGAACAGAAATTTTCACCATAGATTATAATTTGCACAGTACACGTCACGCACACACACACACACACACACATGTGTGTGTGTGTGTTTATATATTTCTATATTTACATATATCATATGGTATTTTCACACGTAGGTTGATAGCGGCAACAATGACATCGCCCAGATCGATGCAGCACTGGATATGCTGGAATCAGACGACGAAACCCCACAGCCGTGCGTCCATCCTCCCACATTTTTCATTCGCTCTCTTACTACACATCACGCAAGGATGATTAACTTGACCTTTCCTCCCGCACATCTCAAAAGAACTAATCGACAGTACTTGCCTCCTCCTCCTCCTCCTCCTCCTCCTCCTCCTCCTCTTCCTTATCCCACACTGTACACTATCGTATCTCTCAGAAATGAAGAGCAGAAGAAGGAAGAAGAGCAGAAGCAATTCTCCTACATATACAATGACAGAAGTTGATAACGGGCCCATATTTACCTACATATACCGCCGCATAGCAGGCTTCTTATTAAGGGTGCAAGCATATCCTCATTGCTGCTCGCATTATGCATTAATCGTTCGGCGGAGTCATGTGCTTGTAGTCACATCATTATGTAAATAACTGCATGTGAGACCGATGTAATGAAGTGGTTAAATCTTTTCAATGGTCATCCTAATGTAGCTATGCAAAGCAGCGGCTGCAGCGCTTATGTTGTAAGACGGATGTAATAATAAATCAAATTAAATTTGTTCATCAATGATCATCCTCATATATAACTGTGCAATGCAGCGGCTACAGCGCTAGTATGTTGAATCTGTCGGTCTCCGGCCGCTATGATGCGTCTGTTTGTTTTCACAATCACGTGATTCATGCATTTGAAAGCATTCGTAAATGACTGTACCACACTACGCTATATTGTTAGCTACTTAGCGCATGCATAAGCACAGCTACATCGAGTAAAACTCATGCAGTCATTGTGACTTCATGTGCATGCCATTGATACTTTACTTTCAAGTTAAACGTGCAGATTCCATTCATAGCGCTTGAAGGAAAAGGGGAGGAAGGGGGCATTCGAAAAATACGTGCCTAGCACCAACAGCATTGACCCAAAAAAGTAAACTACAGCAGCAGCGCATCAATTTTATTGTCATGCGTGCGTTGATGATAACACATTTCGAGAAACGGCTACTCTACATAAACTCAACCTTTCGAGGCGTACAAATGAGCACCAGTAAAACACGTTCACACTTATCTACTTGTAGTTTCCACGCTACTCTCATTGATCAGAGAATAGCTTTGGCCACGCCTGCACCTCCCATGAGATCCCTAGCATTGAAAAAGAATGCTATCGCGAAAGGCACAATAAGATACACCAAGGAGACCGATTTTAGCAGCCAGTTCGGATCGTAAGTTCGGCTTTGCCGCTGTCTGCGCTGGTACAGAAATCCAAACGCCAACATGAGCATCCGTGGAATGTTCCCTGCGTAAAGCTCTGCCATCTTGGCCAGACTTCCGCTCGCTCCTCCCCCCGTGGCGTTGATAAGAAACGTGTGGCCAGTGAGCACCCCGAGTGCACCTAGTGCCGAATCGACGGTCCAGAGCTTCGCGGCGTCCACGATATCGAGCATCGAAGTGAGAAGCGCCATCGTGCAGCTCACAATAATCAACGTCATGGCAGAGACCCTCACGCGGTCATCCTCCCTTTCCATCGCCTCTGTGCAGGAGTTTGACAACTTTGAGAAGTAGTAGGACCACCAATTATCTCCCTCACACCCAGTGTTTGACTCGAAGATGTACATCGGAATGAGTTTGTCCATGGCCATCTTTGTCGCCGTCAGGGTTCCCATCGCATAGTAGAAAGACATGAGCACCAAGTACTTGACGTGCCTCACCGCGAATGTGACGGGGCCGGCGTCGGAGATGACGGAGGACTTCTCGTTGTCTCCAGACTCGAAAATTTGAACACGAACGAAGAGCTTGTAACAAAAAATTATGAGTAATATAATCCAGTAGAGGGGCATCCAGTATTCGTGGACGCAGTAGTCGCTCTCCTCGTCCGGGCAGACTTTTTGCATGAAAGGAGATACTTGCGGGCTGTCTGTCAGGGAGATCGGCGTCAAGAGCAGCGACCCAGCTGCGTAAGGAATCATAAACAAAATGATGATCTGGATTACAGCATAGGGCGACACGAGGACGCTCATAGCAATTGCCATGAAACCACGGCCATAGAGCACTACTTCGAATATCCTCTGATAGAGCCATGCAGTCCATTTAAGCGCCACCATCACTGATAACAGTGTCACCAGTATACCCGAGAGAATTTCCACGGAATCCTTCCCCAGCCCATAATGCGCCAGATTCAGGCCGATCATGAAGCTCGCCAGGAACGTGAGAGCTACGCTGTATGCCGTGCCTCGAAACATTGCCTTCACGGAAGCTGTGGCTGTGCGCGCCTTCATTCCAGCAGAAACGTCGCCGTAGATGAAGAAAAGGATCGCCAAACAACTAGGAATGCTGAGAACACCAACGGTCTCTGCCAGGCTTTTATCGATAAGGGATCCCATTTCTCTCCCGAACTTCATACCGCGCGTAACGGGTACAGATGACATTAGTACCCCTGACATGAACCCACATCCTGCAAAGACGCGTGGGAGCCAGACGTCCCCTTGAACAATGAGCAACACACCGAGGAAAACGAGCCCTGTCTCGTCAATTGTGTCTGCCAAATTCTCCCAAAACTCTCCGTCCAGTCGAAATACATGGTTGATAACCATGCTACCGGGGGATATCAGCTTCTGGAGGATCCCAGTGAGGACGGAGTAGCTCTCCTTGATGTCTTCATTCAGGGTCTCCTCCTCGCCGTCATTTACCGTGAATTTGCTGGCAAACTGTTTTGTGTATTCATATTCGCACATACAATGAGAGTTTATCCGATTAATACTGGATAAGATGGCGCCCGGAAGGAGAAACAAAGGGCCAGTAGGCTTTCTATCAGATTGCGAATTATGTTGATGGAACAACTTTCTTCTTTTGGGAAAAGCATGCATGCAAGCAATCAATCTATCGAAGTAGGAAAGGGCGAGAGTCTTGCCAATTTTCTTGCATTGCATGTATTCATTTGAAACTGCAGGGAAAAAAACTAAGAGGTTTTTCAAGGTCTAATCGTCGGGACTATCTCTCCTGTCTACGCACAGCTCACCTTATTGATCTCCGCGGACATCCCGGGCGAAATTGCGCAGAAGAAGACAAGAGCACCGAGGGCGATAATAGCCAGCAATTGAGCATTATCACGAAGCTTCGAACCGTTGTCGAACCTATTCCACACTTTCCGACACCATGCATCGAGTGTGTCCACTGCAGCCCAAAATCGTGGGATGACATAATAGAAGTAGGGCAAGACAACTAGGAACGTGGGAATGTCCTTCAGAGGTAGCCCAATCTTAGACTGAAGCTGATGGAGCAACCCCACGGGCTGAGGGATTAAGTACAAGAGCAACCACCCCGCCAACACCGTTATGACCGCCTCGACGATGCCAGCCATGGTAATGCCATCGGCGGACAAGTCGTCGTCATCATCATCACCATCGTGGTATTTTTGGGATCCGTTCATATCCTCCTTGCTCTTGGAAACCAAATCACGGTACTCCTCCTCTTCCTCTCCCTCAATAAATACACCTTCCTCAACAAATTCACCCTCGTCCACAAATTCTTCCTCATCTTCCTCTTTTGCAACAAGATCCTGCTTTGTGTTTCTCAGTGAGCGGGATGATCGGGAAGAGCGCCTTACTGAGCCACGGCGTGTCCGTTTCTCGGCCTGAGTGGCGCGCTTAGAAGCAGTCTTCCTCTTTCGTGATGATACTGGCGTAGCGGCCTCTTTGCGTTTGCGCGACGATGGGGTCTTAGAAGAGCGAGACTTCTGTTTCTTCGAGTACACGGGCGACGACAGTGCTTCGCGGTCACTGCGCTTGCGGGACTTACGTGGCATTTGGAAGAAATCTGTTTTCGTTCGAATTTGATACGTTTGGGAAGTCCTGGTCTACAATTAGAGCGATTGCGTCTTTGTCTTTGAGATGGAATACGTCCTCGCTGGGCTCCTCAGGCACCAATAGAGGTCTACTTGATGACGCACCGAACGGTAACAAATATGATATCTATCTCTAGCTGTATGCGAGTAGGGTATCCGTGAACGGATAGAAACCGAAAACTCGTACAAACCGCTTTCTCTTCTGCGTACGACTCCCATTCTGAGGGTTGAAATGCAAAAAAACCAACGGCGTTCCTCATATCTATCTCTGCCACACCTATTTTTTGTCGCGACTTTCAACCGAGGGAAAAAGCGCATAAGATTAATATATGGGGGAATTCTCATGGCGTTCCATTGGAATTGCAACCAATATGGAAAAAAAAAATAGGAAGTTACATGCATTTTTCAACCTAAAGTCCTCCAGAAGACGTCAGTTTTTTCAAGTCATCCAGAAGGGGGAAATATCCAGATTGGAAGGAATTTTCGGTATTTGGTGGGGGTCGTAGTCCGAAATTTTAACGATTTTACAAACTAGATCTAGATCTACGAGTACCGCGATTAGGAGAGTGCGACAACAAAATCACGCAACACACGACCGCAACCGCACGCATTGCAAATCCTCCTCCTTCCTGCTTGCAACCGAGCCGATGTATATTGCACAGTGCCGGCTCAAACAGCCCACAAATCATAACTCGCACGAACAAATACTTACTAATCAACACAAAAAACACAAAATGAAGAAGAACAATTTCACGAGGAAACACCGTAAGCCTGGCCGCGGCAAGGGGCGGGGAAGAGGAACTGGCGCTCTGATCCCCCACGGAGGTGGAAATGGCGGAAGAGGAGCTGGTTTTCTCATCCCTCATGGAGGACGAGGAGGAGGCTTTACTGGCTTCATGAAAGTCACCCAGAGCATTACTACAACATCATCAGAGAAGAAAACACGCTCTCCATTCTACTGCTCATTGCTGGTGGATAAATCTGGATCGATGGCCGGGAAAAAGCTCGAGGAGGCTTTTAACGGCGTCGAGAGCCTTCTCAAGGTGCTTCGCCCGAAGGATCTTGTGACGTTCAGAGCATTCAACCACAACGTCGACACTGCGTTCGTTGGTGTGAAGGCCGATAAGGTCAACGTTAAAAAGATGAGGGCGAAGACTCAGAGCGGAGGCTCAACTGCGTTGTTTGATTCAGTGAAGTCTGCTGCTGAGGATTTCAAAGGGAAGAGTACCTTCACCCCTCTCATGATACTTCTCACCGATGGAGACGACACTAGTTCGAGCTGCTCGGCTACTGACGCTCGCAATGCGTTTCTCGCAGCGGCTAAGAAACACAAAAACTTCAGAGCTGTCTTGCTCTCTGTTGGGAATGAGGGTCTGCAACAGTTGCGGGCAATGTCCAAAGGCATTCGTGGAGTACGCGTTCACTCTGTTGAGCAAAGTGCGACCGGTGTCAAAAAGGCATTTCAATGGGTCAGAACACATGTGACCAAAATCATTCGGCAGGAGCAGCAGTTTGTAGCGGTTTCACAAAGCGGTCACAGAAATGCCAAGTCAGCTGTGAAGAAGCTAACATCTTTGTTGCAAGTTGGTGAGGGGAGAAAGGAGCTCAATCGACACAACAAGAGGGACGTAAGAAACAGCAAACAGCGGTGCTTATAGGGGGAAAGAACCGACGACGACGACGACAACCATGTATTATGAGACGGATGTAAACCATGTATTATACTTTGAGGTCACAGAGAAATGCATGTAGAGAACACAAGTTGGTGTGTAAAAATGATGAAACATCACCTCTATGGTCTCAACGTAAATTTTGCTGCGCTGCATGTGTGCACGTATATGCATGCAGCATGCATGCATGCAAGTGTCTCCTTGCATGGCAACACATCATCTAGATCACTAGATTGCATCGTGCACCAATAAGAAAAAAGAAACGATTTGATCAACGACTTGCATGCTCTAGTGCTGCAGCTGGTTTCGACTATTGAATTCTCTAGTCCTGTTCAATGAGCAATGCCAATCTAGCAATGCATGAGCATGACCTCGTATCTTGTTAGCGCAACGTTGCAAGACGCACGCATTGACCATTGCTAATGTACGACGGTACTCGTGAACAATGTCGGTATCGTCGTCACTAGGATACTTTTTAGGGTTATTGCTGTGCACGCGGACTTCGGCTCGAGTTAGGCGGAGGGAACAATGAGCTGCCACCCCCCTCTTCTAAGGAGCTCTTCAATATTATCGATCTTTTCTTCACCTTGAATAAAATTCAAATCAACAGCAGCGACATCTTAACTGGCGGCTCTGCCATTGCGAATGGCCAAGTATCGTGTCGAGTCGAATGTTGGGATCGGGCGAAGGAGGCGGCGGCACCGCACGCACACGCACGCACGCACGCACGCACGCACGCACATACACACACGCGCGCACACAACAGATTCCCTGGACCCTCGTACCTTGTTGATCATACGAACAAACGTGTGCTTTGACCGCCGAGCACGTGCGACGATCGTTGCTCTTAAAGCACACTGGAGGCAGAATCTTGCGCCACATAACTCGTCTCGCGGTTTGGGGGGTCGGCCCTTTACAAAGGGGGGGGGGGGGGGGGGGCAAGGAAAAGGGGAGGATAAGGGCGAATACACTAATGTGATACTTTCTTGTGATACTTTCTTGTTCCATCACACCAGCGTTGCAAGGACTGCTGCTTGGTGTAGCAGAGTCTCATCCGTTGTGAAAGGAATGTGCAGCTCGGACCTGATCGAAAGAGGGGGGGGAGTGGTTTGTATACGAGATGTTCACGGTTCTATATCATACACACATTCATACACACGCATATATATATATATATATATATATATATGTGTGTGTGTGTGTGTGTGTGTGAGTGTGTGTGTACATATGTGTGTAAATATATTATATTCGAGAAGAAATTATATTCTAAAGATCCAAAGGGGAGGTAGAGAGAGAGAGGGAGGGGGGAAGGAGAGAGAGAGAGAGAGAGAGAGAGAGAGAGAGAGAAAATATTCAGATTTTCAGGGAGGCAGGGGGGAAACCTTAGATCTTCGGTAAAATCTCCGAGAAGCTGGGTCAGATGAGCGATGCAATCCTGCAGCTTTTGCTCGTAGCCCGGGGTACGTTGTGAGCGCAGCTGATAATAAGGTATGAGGAGAGAAGGCATATCAGAGGGGGGGAGAGAGAGAACTCGGGACGACGGGAAAAAGAGAATTCGAAAATAGACTCAAAAATACATACACACGCACGCACGCACGCACGCACGCAGACAAGCACAACAAACGCCCAAACATCAACTCATAACATATTGAAGTTTGTTTACTTGTTTATTCAAAAACTATATTTTGCTGTTTTCAGTAAGTACCACAGGAGAACCGGCTCCTGCGCTGCCGTCAGCCATTTCGGATCTGTGCGTTGATGGCGATGATTAATGAGGCAAACAAAACAGAACCAATCAAGTCGAGGAGACTCGTCGGGAAGAGAAGGTGTCCGCCCCTTGAGCCTTTCGGCGTTGTGTCCTTGAGTGGCATGCGAAGCTTCTCCCTCGCTTTCAGTCGAAACCTTTGAAAACGATCATTGGAAAAACAGTGAGGGGCGGGCGGGGGGGGGGGCTTTTTTTCAAAGAACGCTCTCTGAACCGTTATCAACTACACAATGTCGTACTCACATCTGCTTGAAGGACTTCCGCCTTAAAAGCTGCATCCTCGACTAAGAAAGGGACGAGGAGAAAACAGATGGATTTGTGTGTATGTGTGTGTGTGTGTGTGTGTGTGCGCGCGCGCGCGCGCGTGTTTATGTACAATTTAGTGAAAGAAAGATCGGAAGAGATGGAGAGAGAGAGAGAGAGAGAGAGAGAGAGAGAGAGAGAGAAAGAGAGAGAGACATGTATATACACACATGAAAGTTCCTCCACCTCCCTCCTCTCCACCTTGCCTCCCCCCCTCCCCCCTTCGTCCCCCACCACTTCTAACAAGGACAAGGCGCGTTAGAACCTTCACATCGGAGGCGGCCAGGGAGGCACTCATTCGAGGGCTGCTCGTATGTGATGAGGGAACGTGGCGAGAAGACTGAGAGAGCCGCCAATCCCTACGGCCATACGCGTAGCAGTAGCAATCAGGCTTCATCATCGTTTAACAATAATTTCGGTCGTAGAAATGCGCACACGCTGCACACTCCAATATACACGATGTTATACATATATATATTATATTCGAATCCTTACATGAGCTTCTTCTTCCGGTTTCTGGCATGGCCCTGTGAGGAACAACGAGCAGAACGACGACGACGATGGAGACCAAAACAAAAAACAAAAAGGAGGGGGAGGGGGAGGAGGGGCAAGAGAAGATAAGAAAGAGCAGGCGCAGAAGGCCGAGTGTCACATCATCTGCACACGATCGGTCTCAACTTAGAAGGACGCGGAAGTTCTCCCCCCCCTCTTCTACTTCTACCACTACTCCTCCTACCATTCAATTGCTCGTCACTCTAAAGACTGCCAACGCTACTACTACGACGACTACTACTACCACTACTACCACTGAGCGCGCGGAAGATGAGAATTGCTGCATGAGTTGATTGCTCCGCGAATCCTCCTCTCCCTCCTCCTCCCACCCCTGCCCCCCCTCCATGCCCGGAGGGGGTGTCGTTGTCCTCCTCCTCCTCGCTATAACATGGGTCGGTGGCGTCGATGACGCACCGCTCGAGCTGCCAGCATAAGGAGGGAATTGATTCTCCCCCCCCTCCTCCTCCTCCTCGTCACATCCTTCAATCGTCAGTTTGCTGCTTCCCCAATTCTGGTCCTTCAAGCAGCGTATTTGGTGAAGGACAAAAAAAAAGCCAAACGTCGAGTTTGTTTTTATAAAATCATATATATATATATATATATATATATATATATAGTACGTGTACTAATGTATTTATGAATATAATGCTAAATGGTACAAATTTTACGCTCAATTCTTCACTGCACCGCCGCACAATGATCAAAGATCTGCGCTCATCTGCCACCATCGTCACCTCTCTTCCCGACAGCGCATTCTCCATGCCCCACCCCTTCTCTTCGTCCTCGTCTCCACTACTCTCGGTGTCCCCCGGGGTCTTCTGGTCTAGCCATTGCACCAGATGCATGTTCTCCGCCTGATGAAGAACATAAAGGGGAGGGGGGGGGGGGGGGAGATGCTCACGAATTGCACACCGCAGAAGCGTGCGTGAGGGGCACGGCCGTCATGGCAAAGGTATAGAAAGCTCCCCTTGATGGTGCTGCGGAGAGCGTCCAAGCTGGTTAGTGACAAAACGCAACTCGCTAGAAGAGACTCGCCATCATCATCATCATCATCATCATCATCATCATCAGAAACAGCAGCAGCCAGAAGTAGCCAACGATCACCAACCTCCTGCTCACGCTGAATGCGCCTTTGGTCCATCTGGAAGGCCTTCGTTGCGAAGAAAGCGTCCTCCACCACCACCAGCAAGATGTTCAGAACCTGGGCAGATGACGACGGGAGGAGAAGAGGAGGGGCAAAGCAGATGATGAGGATGAGCATGAGGATGAGGATGATGAGGATGATGATGATGCTAGCAATGTCAATGACACCGCCGACTCAAAAAACCAGCTACGAAGAAGCGCTCTCACGGTGGCATATATCATTTTCATCATCACCGCTCCGACAACAGCTAATACTACTACTACTACTACTACTACTACTACTACTGCTCTCTCCTACCACGCAGATGTTAAGACCCACGATCGAGTACATGTAGAACCGCGACAGGGCAGGGTCTCCGCACGTATCCACCGTCTGGAACACATCCTCGATGGAATCGCCTACGAACGAGGTTTAAACTCAACGAGAGGACGAGGCGGAGGAGGAGGAGGGAGCAGGAAGCAAACACCTACCCCCCCCCCCTCCCCCCCCCCCCCCCCGTCGTAGTGTCGCGCGCTTGTTTAGAGGCGAACACACCGTTTGAAACGGAGAAGAGCGTTACGCAAGCTGCATCGAGGTTTTTGAAGAGGTCCGTGCACGAGCCGAAGAGCAGCATGCCGAGGAGCGCGTAGCCGATGAAAAGAGGCAGGAAGCGCAGCTTTTGTTTTTTATTATTATCGTCCAAACACATACGGCATCGATGAATAAATATATATAACTAGAAATATGTATATTATATTATATATAAATATATATATATATAAAAAAAAAATATATATATATATATATATATATATATATATATGCATTTCTGTTGTTTCAGCTGTGCGTTTTGTGCGAGCATATATAGCACCACACATCTCGGCTGCTTTACCATGACCGCGACGAGCCTGGGGAGACCCGATTCCAACGCCGAGAAGAGCACGTAGTAGGACGAATCTGCCATCCGACCAGCAGCATCACCACCACCACCACCACAAAAACAGCAACAACGGAGCGCGCAGAAACGATGGGGGGAGGGAGGGAGGAAAGTGTTAATGAATGATATATCGAGTCAAGGAGAATTACGATTGAGAGAACGTTGCGCATGATGCTGTTTGATGATGCGGATGGCCGCAGCTCCTACCTTGGTCGAAGAATTCCATCAATTTGACCTTAACGCCGATAATGAAGAAGAAGAAGGAGAAGAAGAAGAAGAAAGCAGCAGCCAAACAGCAAAATGCAAGCATGATGAGGACAACGTTGTGCACTGCAATAAGTAGTAGTAATAGTAGTATAATCAGCAGATCGATGCGGCAAGTAGCATATTCCAATTGAAACACACACACACACACACACACACACACACATTTGCCGTCTATGGCAGTGGATATATTAGTTAGATCGCGTGGATTATTTGCTTCCAAACCCAGGAGAGGAAGACCGATAAGGCCTCCATGAGCCCCATCTGATCAAACAGCACCGCGCAAGAAGAAGAATATCACACGCGCACACACACGCACACACAACTCCCCCCCCCCCCCCCCCCTAATCTCTCTCTCTCTCTCTCTCTCTCTCTCTCTCTCTCTCTCTCTCTCTCGCTCTCTATAATACACTTAAATGATACATATATACATCTATACACACACACACATATATATATATATATATATATATATATATATCTACATTAATATATACAGATATATTCCTATGTATGCACTTGTCTCTACCCTAACTACAATGAATATGATGATTATTCGACGTGCTGCTTG
>ADNK01001397.1:0-35099 GCA_000320545.1 Bigelowiella natans CCMP2755 | reverse complement strand
AAATCGGTGAAAATATAACACGTTGTGAGCAGGAAGAATGTGCGACGATGACTCGCTAGCTGCTACCATGAAATCCAAGGTGTGCACGAGGCCAAGGCCCACCCGGCCGGCCTTGTCAATCGTTGAGTCTTGGTAGCTGTGGTGTGTGTGTGTGTGTGTGTGTGTGTGTGTGTGTGTGCGTGCGTACGTGGTACTGCTGCTATTTACTGCTGCTGCTGATGATGATAATTATGATGATGATGATGATGGTGATGATGACGATGATAACGGTGTCCTTATGGCTGCTATTGCTACTGTTTGAGTAGGCGCTTGTGAACAACATCGTGATAGCTTCTCGATTGTACGGCCTATTGCCGTCACGGCTTTTTCTTCTTCTTCTTCTTCCTCTTCTTCTTCTTCTTCTTCTTCTTGTTGCTGTGTTTTGTCTCATTGGTGGCAGTACTACCTGTCCTCCGGATATGGTTTGAGCTTCTCCGCAAAATAAGCGTTGACTCTCTCCATTGTTTCCTTGGCTTCATGCTGCAGTCGCCCCCTCGTCATGAACTCAGCGATCTCGGACAACCCCCCCCATTTTCCACAGTGATTCTTATCGCCACTTTGATTCCTAGTCGTCCCGCTTTCGTTTGATTCCTTCCCGCCCGCCCCCCCCGTTTCTGTGGCTCCCGTCGGCCCCCCCAGAACTCCCCTTGCCCGCACTCTTACAAGATAGCTTGTAGAAGGAGAGAGTTCGCTGAGGATGATGGTCGTGCTCCTCGTAATGCGTTTTGTCCAAATAAACCTTGCCTGCCACGAGGCCTTCTCGCAATATTGCACCTCGAATTCCCACTGCCGCCGCTTCGGTTTACTCTCTTTGGGATCGTCAGCAGTTGAGGGGGGGGAATTCGTTCTGATGTCCCCCATCTTTGCATCATCATCATTATCATCATCATCATCGTTTTCGCTCATAGGATCCGGGCGCGGCACAGCAGGTTCCTCTCCCCAAGCTGCCTCGTCTTCCATAGGGACGGGGTTGAGTGCCTCTGCTGAGTTGCCGTCCTTCTCCTCCCCGTGCTCATTTGAAGCTCCATTGTTTTTTTTCGATTTGCTGGACCCAAATAGACCGAAGAAGTACGACTCCTTCTGACACACACACACATATATATATATATATATATATATATATATATATAAGGGTGCGTGTGTGTGTATGTGTGTGTGTGTGTATTATTCAACGAGCCGTCAGTTCATCTTCGCAATAAAAGATAGCTCTCAATGCAACCCTTCTCGATTGATTGCATGTTCGAGTGACGGTGATTGGACGTTGTCAATGACCTTCTTGTGAGACGTTGCTTTGGTTTCCTTCGACGGCTCTTCCGACTCAGAATAATCCATGATTTCCCATTCTAGTTCTAGGTTCTTGTCGGTGGCATTGAGCAAACGCACTCGGCTAGGGGTAGGCAGCGGCGACATCCCGCTTCCTTTAAATGCCCCGAATACTGTCCAAACACGAAGAGTAGTGTGGTCGTATAAGAGCGTGCATGCCAGTGAGCATACTAGTGTGCACGTCTCTTCTTAGTTATTTTTCGAAAGTTCTCACCGTTGTTAATCACCGACGAATTGAACCATTGTTTTGTCCCCTGCTGCCCCTTTTCATCGCTCGAAGGCTCATTTCCGACCCCGCTCCGTGACGTCATGGGGAGCTGCGAAGGAACGCTTCCGCGCTTGGTCAGAACGAGGCGGAGACTTAGATCGCTGCCTTCCGAACTCGTGAGAAAATTGCCAAAATATCATCTGGATTCCATGTCGCACTCAATTAATGCAATATATTTGAGGTTTTTTACTAAATATTGTCGCAGTCAATAAATGCACTGTATTTATAACATATTATCTCATAGATCTGCATATGGTTTGGAAATAACGCTCGAGCCGAAACTGCCCGTTGACAGAGACGAACGGAAGGGGTGGGCTGGTAGTGCAGAGAACCGCTCAGTTCAAGGTGTGAATGCTTAGGCAGGAGATTGCCCTTGGCTAGATGGGGTGCTGCTCGAGCATCGACCTGAGTATCATATGTACGGCGGGGAGGTTCTGCGTCGTCTACCTCAAGGCTGACGTCTTCCAAATTGAGAAATTCAGTGGTTGGAAGGCAGCCGAGGCCCGGTTTGAAGAACGAAGCCTGGATAAGATATCCCGAGTTATGGTCGACCCGGAAGATGTCGTTCTTAGGTATTGGTTCAGCGCCGACAATCAAAAGAATGAAATCGTGGATTTTTACAAATCGGAAACCGGCAGGGCATTAAAGATTAAGCGAAAGAAGGAACATAGTAGATCTAGATCAAGATCAAAATCAAGCCATGCAAAAAATCCAGAATCTCCAAGTGTTTCTCACAATTCTTATGGGTCTCGACGTGGTCAGAACGCAAGCCCAAGCAGAGATCGGGAGTCCGAAATGCAAAACATGGAGTCAGCAGCGCGTGGATCAGAAGCGATTCATCCGTTTGCGGTGAGTGCTAGGCCAAAGGATATAAACTCGGAAATTGAAAACCTCGATAAGCAACAATCGGAATTCGAATCTAAATTGGCCAGTCTCAAAGAGGAGAAAAATGACATCGAAAGCCAGTTAAGTTCGCTAAAAAAAAAAACAAATTCTACAGCAAAGAATCAGTCTAAGCAAACCAGTCCTAAAGAGGAGAAACAAGGCATACAGAGTCAGTTAAATTCTCCAACAAAAAATCAGTTACGGGAGGCGGAACCCGAGGATTAACAAGTAGCTCGCTCTCACGAATATTTGAAAGAGAGCAATCGAGTAGGTATATATTGCGGCAGGCCCCAATTGTTGGACAAACTTCCCGTGCACAGTACTATCGTGCGTTTGTTCGTTAAATCGTGCCATAAGGTCAGCTACATCCATTGGCCCGTCATTCGTTGCAACATTATAGTGCGCTCACTTGCATGCATGCACGCGAAAACAACTCTCGAACCAAGCAAACAAATATGTTTCGATCACACGCGTGCGTGCATGCATGCACAGCCTAGACTGGCATCTCGCGTCGTCAGTCATCATCAAATGTATGTAATATATACAGCAGCATGCTAGTACACGCATACACATAGAAGGAAAGTGGTGATCGATACAACCACCAACAAGCTTGCTATTATCAACTAGCTAGCTGCGATTATTTCGTAGCTGCGAAAATGGCCGTAAACAAGGCGGCAGCTGCTATACTAGTAAAGCGACGCTATCTTGTCTTATTCCTATCAAAGCGAGCCGCCTATTCTTCCACTTGTACTCGCCGTACCGAATCGCTTCTCATAATCCAGTCTCTGCGAAAGCTCTGAAGAGAACGCCTGGCCCCACTCCGGGAAAGAGGCTATTGAAGACTTATTACTGCTGCAATCGCGTGCTACGTGTTGCGCACAGAGCTCCCCGGCGCCTTCTGCCGCCATCAGACCATATCCAGCGAAGCCGCAGAGGAAGTAATACCTGCGTGAAGATTATAGTTTTCAAGGTTGTCATGATCATGCACAATAGCAGAGATAGGGGAAATAATAACACGAGAGCGCGAGTAATGGCGTCCTCACCCGCCAACTTCGGCGAGAGGGCCGATCACTGGCTTCGAATCTGAAGTTGATGTGTAGTAGCCCCCGTCCATGTTCGTTCCTATGTGCGGCGGCTGATTGCCGCTTCCTCCGCCGACATAGTGCTCGAGAGCCGGCACGATGGTGGCCATTGCCCTGAGAGCCATCTCAGGATACAGGTCGTCGAGCCTTGACTCAACCTTTATTTGGAATAGAATGGAGAGGCAAAAGAAATTAATCAGAGTCTCCCGTCATCTTTTTCGCTTCCCGTTTTTTACTGAGCTGGCTTGTTTTTTAAAATCTTCGGAGGGAGCAGGGGGGTGGGTACTTACCAAGTCGGGGTAGAAGTCGCGGTGGAGGGGACTCTTCAGATCTGATTTCATACGTCGTTTATCATCAATATTCAAGCGCGAGAAATGTCTCTCGGCAAACATAAAAAGACTAATGAAGAATAAGGCTTTCCCTCCCCCATTCTTCACTTGCGAAACCTTGGTGGTCATCGTCGACTAGAGTCCCAGCTGTGACGTGGTGATGGGCGTGCTCCCAGACAAATACGAGCCTTTTATGTTATTCGCGTCGGAAAGACATCAATAACACAGACGCATCTTCATCTACTCAAAATTATTATCACCGCAAACGCTTTTACCACCATCGTTGTCACCACCACCACACGCCCCTTGTACTGACCAATCTCCATTCGAGGTGGGCCTCACGTGAGCTCCCGCGGGAAGCGCCTCTAAGTGCGATCGGCACCACGCCGGCCCCAGCATCTACGCAGCGGCGGCACAGTACGATTGGTAGGGAACAAAATCAAAAAAAATAATTTCAGGTGATTTTTATTTTGGTAGCGTCGCAGGTATATTTTGAAGGGAGGAGACGAACGATACAGCAGCAGGGGTCTAGCGGTTGTGTCCAGTCATTCTCAGCAGCAGACAGATCAGGGATTGAAGAGCCCTGAGACAGTTGTGGTTACTACCGCCTCCAGCTCCTCGTTGTTGGCTTCCAGAAGCCCCTGAAAAGATGCAGAAATGAGCGTCTCTGGCACTTGGATTCTTCCTTTCTTCGTAACAGTTCCGCTGTGGCCTCTACCACAACCCACTACTTACATCATCTACTGCTACTACTACTACTACTACTACTACTACAACTTCTAGTTTTTCCTTTTTGGTCTTAGTATCAGATCATGATTGAGCTGCTGCTGCTACTGCTGCTGCTGCTACCTGGAGCTCGCCTTCATCCCACGGTATCTTAATCGGATCTGCGGAGATAATCATTGGGCTGTGACTAGGGATCACTCCGTGGACATCTCGGAGCATCACCTGACAATTAGCACACGGTATATGCAGTGCATATTCAGTACGCATTAGGTCCCTCCCCCCTCCTCTCTCTCTCTCTCTCTCTCTCTCTCTCTCTCTCTCTCTCTACCTATCTTGCACTCTTTCTCTTTGACTGACCTTCGCATGAAGAGTGTTTGTCAGGTTGAGGTCTCCGAGGGGATCTTCTACGTCTCTTGGCAGCAGCGCGTGAATACTCTGATCGTTATCATGGCACACGCATCGTGTGAGATGAAAGGAGGATGCATCTGGCAAAGGACACTTCACCCCTGTCGCACACACGCAGCGTCATCCCATCCCAACACAATATTTCACACACACACACACACACACACACACACACACACACACACACACATACACACACACAGTGAGAGAGAGAGAGAGAGAGAGAGAGAGAGAGAGAGACGTAATCGTCGAGAATGCAGAACAGCAACATGCTGCCTCTTTTGCACATGTTTCTTCCTCCTCACCCTGGCGAATGGGCCAGCCGCATTGACGAAGGCAGGGGCTTCGATTACTTCCACCTCCCTGAAATAACAACAGGCGTAGGGAGGCCGAGTACGGTGGGTATACGAAGGAGAAATACGCGCACACACACACACACGCGAACGTTCATATAAAGACACAATAAGCATCTCCCCACATCAGCACATACAAACAGCTGTCTGCACTACCTGGAGGACGCATGCTGCAGCTTAACAGCTTTGACTCTGCCATTGCCCACGTCTATTCCGGAAACGGAGTAGCCTTGCCAGGTCTCCACCTGACGTTGGTCAGCAGCATATTGTCATATTTCCCCATCGGATCTGGGATTGTGATACATCATCGGTGAGTGAGTGAGCGAGCGATATGAATAGCTTACTCCGTGGTCCTTCGCACGATTGAGTAAATAAGAGCCATACCCCTGGCTGTCTAACCATCCACACCTTCTTGCATGTACTGCCGCGGTGATGCCGTCGCTGCCCTCCTTGCCCTCTTCGTTGCGGCGATGATGCGTTGATTGGCGGGCAAGGAAGGGAAATTGCCTGTGGACGTCCTCGCCGGTGAGAAGGTCCATTCCGTCCGGATTCGCCAGAAACTCGCAGTGGGGGTCGGGGGTTGGCACGGCGACATTTGGAACGTATGGTTGTGAGGAGCACGGTGACGATGAAGATGATGATGATGAAGACGAAGAAGCGTGGAGGCCATTCGCATCATCACCACTGCAATGCCTAGTCCTCCCCCGTGTCCTCCTGAGCTTCCATTCAGCAGGTGCCTCTGGGAGGGGGTCACCAGGGTCGGTCGCAACGAACAAGTAGCCTTTTTTAGGGATGACAGACGTTGAGGGCTATGATTCAGCGCATCAGAGTGTCGGTGGGTTCGCCTCTTTGGCACGTGGATGTATCGGTTAGTATACTCACCGTTGCGATTCATGTTAAACTCGTTCCCGCTCTCCCTAGCCAAGGTTTCCATGCCATCAATCGACCTTTCAGGCGAAAGGGGGAAACCCCCAAAAAAGGGCAACAACAAAACATTTATCTTTTTAAATGGACATACAAACACCACACATCGTGTATTATGCAAGGAAGTGGATGGTAGATTAGATTTCTCACGAAACACCACCTGCGCATTAGCTGCTGCATCGCACCATTACTGAAGAAGATAAATGAGGCGACTCTCAGAACAGATCAGGCAATAAATCTCTCAAAGACTGCCGTAAATTGAATCAGTATAATGCCGTGCAGTGAAGTGTTTTTACGCACGCACCTCCACACGTCCCGATAGCATTCCGTCGACACGGCAGATGTCAAGGATAGCGGGGCGTTTGGATCAACCAATGCGACCTAGGAGAACACAGGCACACACAGGGAAAGAGAGTGAGCGAGCGAGCGAGCGAGAAAGAGAGAGAGAGAGAGAGAGAGAGAGAGAGAGAGAGAGAGAGTAGACAATGTCAGAATCGAAGAAACACAATATCAGCAGTCTGTTTGCCTTTAGTCGGTGATGCTCGGAGAGATGCCTCGCAACAGAGACACCCGCGAATCCTGCACCACAAACTACGACGTCGTACGCTGCCTAATCACGATTACAATGCGAGCTCAATCATCACGAGATGTGGAATGGTATTCTGTGATGTAGTTGCACCCGTACGAGGGGCGGCATCACCTTCCGCACGGTAGACGGCACAGCAGCCATCTGTGGATGCCCCAGTGCTCAAATACTCGCAGACCGGGGTGCACTTAGTTGCTGATTTCTTGTCCTAACTAGTCGCAATATGGTTCGTAGTTTCCCGGTAGAGCATTGGAATAAAATTACAACAAGAACAACAAAAGCAACAACAAACACCAACAAAGACCATATCTGCAATAATTAGTAGTTTATGGGTATTTTTTTGAGCTAGAATAATGCAGCAACCACACAACAAATACGTCTGGATCAGTATGATGACTCCTTGTTTATTTTCCCTGAAACGAGCCACGATTGCTCTTTTGCTCCCTCGCTCATGAGTTTTTGTCTTAAATGCCCTGCGTTTTGGATGATACGTCAGGAATTGATGTGAGTTTTAGCTAGAAAACGCCTTGACATTCTTGGCCAAGTTCTCCAGATTTCTCTGCCCCGGAGAAGCAGAAGACTGGTTGTGCTCACAACTCAAAGAGCAGGCAGGGGGGTACTACCTCAGTTCCGTAGCAGAAAACCGCCTCGACCTTTGAAGAACCAGCTTCTCCCACCACTGCTTTCCGCTATGATACGCACCAAGGCCACGTGTTGGTGCGTGTTATTGATGGCGGTCGGTGCGATGGTCTTCGCCTCGCACAGCGCCCGGCGAGTTAGCTCCCCGCTAGGCCTTCGTTCGATAAAGAGCGCACGGAGCTCCTCCTTTCATCCATCTGTCCTTCGCTCTATCTCCTCGCGACCCTGCAATCTTATGGGGCGGAAGACTGCGCCAACCCGTGAATTTCGGGTAGGCGCTGATAAGAGTATCGTCGAGTCGCTCGCCAATTCCCTCAGTAAAAGCCGGAATGCTCTTCAGCAGCAGTTCAATCTGCTGATGACCGGGGAGGTTGACGATGACACGATTGATGAGCTCGAGGAACAGGTGAAGAGGAATGAGGAGGGGGGTCCTGCGTAGTTGGTGGGTAGCAAGCATGGAGGATGGTGTGTTGGGGAGAACAGTGTAGTATATGTGTGTGTGTGTGTGTGTGTGTGTGTGTGTGTTCGTGTGTGTTCGTGTGTTATGTGCGCAAGCATCAGTGCGACCAGATCTCACACCAACAATCTTTATCCATCCGTCAGCTTTTGATGGCAGACGTCGGCATTTCGACAACAACGGTCTTGCTTGACCCGATCCGAGATCTGGTGGCAGGGGGGTATGTGCATATATTTGTTTTGTGTTTTTCTCCCTAGTTCCCCTCCCTTATCATGTGACCATCATAAAACCTTATTCTTGAATATCTCAGAGAGACTAACGCTGAAACACTTCGTGATGTGCTCCGCCAAAATATGAGGTACAAAACTTTGGACTGTTTCAGGCTTTCCTCCCTTTCCTAACAAAATGCTAAATATACGAATGTATTTATCGTCGATGAAATTTACTTTTCTTTGTGTAGAGACATTCTTGACAACGTGCACGTACCTCTGAAGCCGAAAGAGGAAAACATCTGGGTTCTTCTCGTCGTCGGAGTGAACGGTGCCGGGAAGACCACTACCATAGCAAAGATGGCCAATCGACTCAAGAACGACGGCCGAAAAGTCAGCAATTGACATTTCAATAAACACACATACACACGTGCGTGCCCGCGCGCATGCGGAGAATTGTGATGACGTCCATCCCCCGCCAAGCACTCTGATCATGATATTGGCGCACAACACCATCAACAACAACAATGAATCATCACTGCTTTTTCGTGCAGGTGATGCTGGCAGCGGCAGATACATTCAGAGCGGCCGCCGTAGACCAATTAGGTGCGGATGATGTATGGCATGGCAAGACGTGACATCCGATTGTACATTACGAGAATCGAGGAGTTGGCGACTCGAAACCGGATGATGATTTATTTATTCTTTCATCAATCACCCCTCCCCCTTCAAAATAGGTGTGTGGGCAGACCGAATCGGCGTAGAAATGACAACCCCGCGCAACGACAACTGCAAGCCCTCCACCGTCGTATACGATGCCATCGAGGCTGCAAAAAAGGTAGGAGCAGTGGTAGGAGTAGTAGTGTTTGTAGCTGCTGAAGAAGAAAGAAGCGAACAAGACAAAACAGTTGTCCAACAAGTGTTTTGTCGTGTTCGCTTCTTTTCTATTCTTCGCTGTATCACCAACACTGATATACTACTTCCCATCTCCTTCGCCATCCCCCTTCCTCCTCTCCTCCTCTCTTCCTATTCCTCCTCCCTGACCTCGCCTTCGTCGCTGTACCAGGGGGGTCACGACACGGTGATAATTGATACAGCTGGGCGGCTTCAAAACAAGGTAATATTAGCTCTTCGCCGTTGTTTCGTGGTGGCGTGCTTGTGAAACATGGTGATTGACTCGAGTGATCTCATAAGATAAAAGCGGGTAGTTGAAGGGAGGATGCTGAGGAATCATAGAGACTTGTGAATTGAGGGGGGGGGTTGAGATGCTCTACAGTTTGAGCTGAATTTGAACGTTCTTCACGTTGTTTGTGTTGTGGTGCCCATATTAGGAGGGCCTTATGGATGAACTTAACAAAATATATAAAGCGGTGCAGAAGTCCATCCCTGATGGGTAGACATTTTATTTTAAGGAAGCCGTTTCGCATATATGATGACGATTCTTCATTCCTCTTTTCCCTTCCCCCTCCCCCTTCCGTCCCCCTCCCTCTTCTCCCTCCCCTTCTGCACGGGCAGGCCTCACGAAACTCTCCTCGTGCTAGATGGAACAGTCGGTCAAAACTCTGGTAATAACCAGAAGAGGCACACATGCTTCTTGATGCCCTTTGGAAAAGCGCACAGAAATGCAGCTCCACCGTTAGCTGTGCTCTATAAAAAGCATTGGACACAGAAACATTAGCGTTTGTACATCCATATCATTCTTTCATAAATATACTATCATCTGCCCCCCCCCCCCCCTTGTCGCAGTGATCCAAGCGAAGGAATTTAATGAGTTCGCACCCCTCACCGGGGTCGTGGTGACGAAGCTCGATGGCAGGTTGGTGAGCGTCGCTGTCGTTGTCGCAACGTTCGCTGAGCTTTTGGTTTTGTTGTGTTTTCGCTGTATGCTCCTAGCTCGAAAGGCGGGGCAATATTCTCTATCGCTCAGGACTTGAAGCTACCTGTTCGGCTAATTGGTCAGTGGCAATAACAAATAGTAGAAGGATGTGGAGAGGAGAGTAACTGGAAAACCGCAGTGCCAAGAACAACAGCGGCGATTATCGTACTAGTAGCAGTGGTTTGTAGTTGTGTGTATATAAATCTGCGCGGCCTTGCGTCCTCGCTCAGCTCACTGTGTGCGTGCATGTTGTGTATGTGTCATTATGAAAGGTGTCGGAGAAAAGATGGAAGATCTTAGAGATTTTGATCCAGAGGCTTTCATAGAAGCACTTGCTTAGATCGCTGTCAATTTGGAGTGCGTATGCGTATAATGCTGTCTCACTCAAAGATAACTAGATTACTAGAACCGCTGCTGCTTACAAGCTCGTATGCTATGCGAGCGGCAACAACGGCGTTCCTCCCCAGTATTGCTCCTCGCCAGGCTAGCAGGTTATAGCAGGCGCCTGCTATTAGATGCTCAAGGCGACATGTTTAGGTGTACACGTAACAACAAGAGATTGCTAGATTGCTGTGTGACAGCACTCCACGCAAGTTTGCAATTGATGCTTTCACCATGCTAGCATCATGCTAGCATGCATTATGAATGTATTCATGAGACACTAACCAAAATGTTGAATTTATATCTATGCTACTAGCATGCTGCGCTGAAGCTAAGTAGCTAGACACATGATTAATTAATTAATTACGTCCGTCTTACATGTGCCTTTATTAAAGAGCCAGCCATGCTGGCATGTCATCTAAACATTATTGATCATTCGGAGACATCGTATCTGGCTAGCTGGGCTAGCTAATAACTAGCTTGTGCGCAGTTCAGTGCAACTACTGTACACGCACACACACACACACACACACACACACACACACCTCTAGACATAACTAAATAACCACACAGCCATGCAGCTAAAATGCAAAAATGTGTGTACTGATTGACCGCGTATGCTAGTATGTTTGTAGCGCGTACCACTACGCGGGCACAAGTCACGTGCGACAACAAAGGGGTTGTCGCGGATATAGAATATAGATAACGTAGATATTAATACAGCATAGGCACGTGGGTTCCGGCGGGACTCATGGCAGCACACCGGAAGTGTGCTGCCCCACGTGCGGCGGCATTCGCGAAAGCTTCGCGAATGATTACGCAGTGCACGATTTAATAAAAATATAATCTTTAATAAAAATAAACACAACTCTTCAAAAGGAAGCAAACGTGCCTTTCCCCCCCCCTGCCTACTTGTGCACGTAGCGCCTCGGCCTGTGAACACCTTACGCGCAACAACCTTTGGCTTCCACACACGGGAAACGATTTGACTAACAATGTCACAGCAGCTAGAAGAACAGCAGGACTTTGGCTCGCAGGCCGTGCAAGGGCACGAGCAGAAACAGGAAAGGAAGGGCGATACGGACGCTAAGGAAGGAGGAGGAACACCTCCACAGGCACCGCCGGGACCAGCACCCGGGATTAAGAAAGCAGATGCAGCAGCAGAGGCACTGGAGAACTTCTACGAGGCGGACGACGAGGACGTGGCCGCCGAAAGCAAGAAGGTCGTAATGGCATTACGAGCCTTGCGACCCAGGGCGAGCAACTACGCCAAACTGAAAGTATCGATAGAATACAAGTATCAGACACATGATGTTTGGGCAGCTATCATGCAGGACATCATGGATTACGAAGCAGACTTACCTCCAGAGTGGGCAGCTTTGTTTAGGAACGACGGGGGTCTGGGCGCCTCGCGGGGGACGACCCAGAGCACCGTCAAGCAGCAGCAGCCGGTACAGCGGAACACCCAGTTCATGTCTGTTAAAACAGCACCGGTTATGATAACGAAATACAACGGGAAAAGAGGTGAGGCAAGGAGGTGGTGGAAGAACGCTAGGAGTATACTCTGCGACTTTACCCCTAACCCCACCGAAAACGACAAGCTCAAATGGCTAGCTATAATAAAGCAAGCCATGGACCTTTACGAGACAGGCAGGACCCGGATCAGGCAGCTAGAGAAAATACACACTACAGTTAGTGGGCTACGAGACGTTGAGGCGATAATGAAGGCTTTTGTAAATGAACAGGATGCTAACTCCCTACCCCAGGCTATTAGAAAATACAGAGCAATGATGCAGCATGAGAGAGAACCTGTTAGAGACTTTGCCACGCGCTTCCAGGATATGATCGACGAACTACATGATTTTAATTACAACACAGGTGATGATCAGGCAAGGTTTGAAGAGTTCAAGTTAAAGATAAAGGAATCCACTTACGTTACGGAGAAAGGCTACACCACGATGGAGGCAGCAGTGCAGGCTATATCCCTACGCGAGCAGGAGCAGGACCGCAAGTTTACCAGCCCTAAGGTACCTGGCATAGGAAACATTAACGCTATTAAGCCGCAGCGAGACTGGTACAAGGACAGGGAAGGTAACCGACGTTGCGGATACTGCTCACGTAAAGGGAAACACACCGCTAAAGACTGCAGAGACAGGAAAGAAGGACGACCCAGGATGACGATCAGGCAGCTCAACGAACACTACGAGAAGTTAAAGAGAAAGAAAGGCAGAGGACAAGGATATAACAACAGCAAATGGCAAGGCAGCAACAACGGGAAGAACAATAAATATAAGAACAAAAAGCAGAACAGTATCAATGCTATACAGCAGCAGATAAACGGAATATTAGATCACCTTAAGCAGGCGCCGACGAAGACAGCAGTACCAGCAACGCAGGACCAAGACAAGCCCATGACCCTAGACGACATAAAGAACTTAGGAGTATGCAACATTAATGACGAAGACGCTAACAGGACTATCAAAGTTGCTATGACCAAGGTTAAAGTTAAAGACAGCTACGGAGACTACAAGAAACTACCTGCCCTTTGGGATAGTGGCAGCATGCCGAAGTCCTTCATAAGCCTAAGCACAGTAAGAAGGTTAGGACTATTGGATCAAGTGACTAAGAAAGAACGTAAATATGCTCAAGCAGACGGAAGCTCTTCCATGAAGACCGTCGGTGAGCTAATGCTAAAGCTACAGATACCTGGCAGCGACGCGGAGACCCAAATCAAGACCCGAGTAGCCATGACTTTATCCATGGAACTACTCCTCGGACAGGATGCCCTAGAAAAATTAGGGGGGATCATATCATTCTACAATCACAAGATATACTTTGCTAAGTTGCCAAAGAAGTCAGGCAGGACCATCAGCCAGAACATGATACGGCTTGACGAGTGGACCTCTGAGTCAAGCGTTAATGCGTTAGAGTTTATGGACCTAGCGGACAACAAGCTACCTACACCTACCGAGCTACGGAAGAAGAACCCCGGCAAGACCATCCGACAGATAACGGAGCTACTGGACAAGACCCCCCCAGCTGATGATTGGGATATCGACAAAGGCAAAAAGTACATTAATAAAATATTAAACGAGAAGTACTCTGACATCACCAAGCCGACGACGAAGCCCTCCAGCAAGCTTACCCCAGTAAAGATCGAGCTAAAGAAGGGATACGAAGAGTGCATCATCAATGACCCAGAACATAGGCGACCGGAAGCGGACTGGGAAAAGATAGAGTGGCAGATCAATGAATGGGCAAAGGAAGGGAAGATAGAGCCAAGCAACTCACCATGGAACGTGAGACATGTGCTAGCTAAGAAACCTACTTACCCTTTCTTCCGCCTGGCGCACAACTTCATCCGCCACAACCGAGTAATAAAGAGGATCCAGACACCTACACCAAGGATAGATGACGTTATTGAACACGTCATAGGATACAAATACTACTCTTCCCTAGATAAAAATGAATCATACATGCAGACACCCATCCACAAAACCTCCCGCCCCATTACCGCGTTCTCCAGCAGGCACAGGAAGTGGCACTTCGTCGTATTCCCTTACGGCCTAAGCATATCAGGGGATGCGTTCAGTAGTCAGAACTACAGGGCATACACACATGATGGGATGGCGTCTGTGTTGTGGGTGTTTGTGTTTGTGTATGTGGATGATGACATAATATGTACCAACACAGTCGTCGCTCAGATCTTCCTCCTGGAAAATATATTTATTAGGTTTGCACACTTCGGTTTTACTATTAGACTGCAGAAGTGTACATTCCTAGCTACAAGAATCAAGTGGTGTGGATATTACCTGGAGCAAGGCCGCATCACCCCAAACCCCGAGAAAGTAGCAGCACTACAGCAAGCCCCTAAACCTAAGAATGCAAAGGAGTTAAAGTCATTCTTGCAGACTGCAGCTTGGATACTACGTAGGTTCTCCCCTACCTACGCTAGGACTGCAGCTGCTTTTACTACTGCTTACCGGAAGGAGAACTCTGTAGGCCTCAGCTTCGCTAAGGTGTGGGCCAAGGCTGGCCTTGATGCCCACTTCGATAACCTAATAAAGTTATGCAGCAACACCCTATTGAATGCTAAGCTAGACACTACTAGACCAGCTACCCTATGGACAGACTGGTCTAAGCTAGGTATGGCTGCTGTACTTACCCAAGACCAGCAGATCATACGGGTGTGGGGCAGGGCCTGCACAGCAGCTGAGGCCAAGTACAGCCCTACAAAAGGAGAGTATAAAGCCATGACTGAGGCGCAGAGGAAACTAAGATACTACCTGCTGTCGGTGCCCAGCTTCACCTTAATGACTGACCACAAGCCCCTCCTAGGCATCGACCGCAAGCTCGAAGCGCCTAACGATGAGTATGCAGCTATGAGGGCGGACACGGAAGAGTTTAGGGACAAGAGGACAGTGGTCTACGCACCAGGAGACAAGCAGCTTGCTGACTATTTCAGCAGGCTGTTCGAAAAGAAAGTCCCTACCCAGGTCACCCCTATGGTTAACGCGATTACCTTCGAGGACGGCGACTTCCTGCCTGAGCCAGAGGAGCTCCAGCACCTTCAAGAACACCTGGATAAATACAAACACAAGCATGAGGTACTTAGTGATAGGATATATGTATACACTAATAATGTTAGGCGTACCTACGTGCCACGGCGGACCAGGGGAGCCCTTCTCTTTACCGCCCATGGACCTGCACACGTAGGAGAAAACCATATCACTGCTCTACTCTACCATTACTACTGGCCCTACAAGCTAAAAGAGATAAGGACATACCTGCGTGGCTGCAGGCGCTCCAGCTTGAAGGCGGCAGGCGTCGCCACCAAGGAGTCCAGCAAGAGCCGTGCATCTAAGAAAATCAAAGCAAGGAACTTCTTAGATATCGTGCAAATTGATGTTTATAAGTACGATGGCTATCACTACCTTACCTTCGTTGATGTGGCCACTGGAAAGTGCTGGGTTAAAAAGATTATCAAGGTCAACGTTGCTAAGAAGAACAAAGGCTTATATAAGCAGAGGCTTACTAACTGCTACCGTACCTGGGAGTCTGAGCTCCAGGCTATCCCTGATGAAGTTAGCATAAACAAGATACCAAAGAAGTTACATGTGGATAATGAGACCTCTCTTCTACAGCTACCACACCCTAATATTGATGCCTCACCTGTATACTATGCCCAGTCCAACTCCAAGGTAGAGCGACTCCACCGCACCTTGGCCAACCTAAGCAGGATAAATAGCACCACACCAGACAAGATACAAGGGTTAGTAAACGACACCTTCACGTCTGGGGGAGGTATCAAGGATAAGGAGAGGGAAGAAGGCGACGACAACGACGACGATACCGAGAGCGAAGACGAGAAGGTCCCGTACGATGGCCGAGTTCTAAAGGAAGGACAGTATGTTAGGGCCAAGGTAAATCTGAGATCGAGAAATAAACAAGACCCCTTCTGGGGTGGCGTTGCAAAGGTTACCGAGAGGAAGGGGAGGAAGCAGTACTACATCTATGATGGGAACAGGGTCACCTTGCGCCACATCAGTCACCTAAAGAATTATGATATCGGTGAGAAGCTCCTAGAGGATGTTAAAGTAAACCCTACTGTGTGGGAGCGAGCAATGCCTTGTTTAGGACCCCGACCTAAGTTCGATGTGGAATATGGAAACAATAAGGTCAGGGTGAACGACGATTGGCGCATGAAGATTGTCTATCTAGGCTACCCTGGATTACGAAATATGGAGAGGGTAGCTATGAAAATAAAGGACGGAAAATATCAGCTACTCTACCTAGCTGTTCCCGACTTACCCTTTGAGCACTGGTATAAGGTCCTGGGGGACCTTGATGCAGAGGGCTGGTATGGACACGAACCTAAGGACGAAGGTGAGTTCTGGGTAAGCGACAAAGGAGATAAGGTTAGAGAGGAATCTATTACCTGGTGGTTGGTGAAGTTCCGAAAGCGATGAAGGTCTAAGGGAATAAGGAAGGAAGGAAGGAGCAACGTGACTTGGGGGAGGTGTAGCGCGTACCACTACGCGGGCACAAGTCACGTGCGACAACAAAGGGGTTGTCGCGGATATAGAATATAGATAACGTAGATATTAATACAGCATAGGCACGTGGGTTCCGGCGGGACTCATGGCAGCACACCGGAAGTGTGCTGCCCCACGTGCGGCGGCATTCGCGAAAGCTTCGCGAATGATTACGCAGTGCACGATTTAATAAAAATATAATCTTTAATAAAAATAAACACAACTCTTCAAAAGGAAGCAAACGTGCCTTTCCCCCCCCCTGCCTACTTGTGCACGTAGCGCCTCGGCCTGTGAACACCTTACGCGCAACATGTTGTAAAGGCATCGCGCCTCATGTAGGCGCATCGTCTACACCTCTAGAATCTATATATAGATGTTTAGGAATGCGACGGCGATATGCAAAACACATCATGCTGGCACACGCTAACGGGTTGTCTAGATGTACGATATACAATGACATGCCAACCTTGCGAAGAGCGTGTATTTTGGTAACATCTCTAGATCTATCGTCTATCCTATCATACAAGTACTCTGTTAACATTCCGACGCCGCCGCCGCCGCCGCCGATCGATCCCTCATTTCCGCCTGCGGAGGTCATTCAGGGTGATTCGGGTGGGACTTGCCTGCTCCCGCATCCACAACTGGTCGGTGAGCAAGTCACTGCTTGATGACTCCCGGCTTCGATCCCTGTAGTTTCCGGGGAAATCCTCTTCCCAATCCTCGTCGGGATAATCAATCTGAGACGGTGCGTCGTACATGCACACAACGCACAGCAACACACAACACAATGCGAAAATGGTGAGCGGGTGCGCATGGTGGTCGTGGCGTCGTCAGCTTGGGAGCTTGGTCGATATTTATATCGCTTATTAGAGCATAATTTGTACCATGAATCCTACTTCACGTGTGATGATGATGATGGTGATGATGATAACGATGATGATGATACCATAGCACAATCTATCTATTTATCTATCTGTTGTTCTATCCTCCTCCTTTTCCTCATCCTCCTCTACTACCTCCTGTGCATTCGAATCCTCGCTGCCATATCCGTTTCCTTCTTCCTCCTCCTCGCTATCGTCATATCCGTATTCTCTTTCCCAGAGTTGCTGCGCTTCTATCATCCCCCTCATGTCTACATACGCAGCTTTCGCTGCCTCGTCCAACCCGCTCAGAATCGTTCCTGAGGCAAAGAGAAGAGAAGCGAAGCAGCAGCAACGGTTAAGGATATATATACATACTGCGGGGTATCGGAGTGGTAGTCGTGCCGAGAATGTTTAGAAGAAAGAGAAGTATGGCATGCAGGCGTACATTGTTCACGGGAAAATAAAAACACACAATCAAAACAACACACACACACACACACACACACACACACACACAAACCCAGATTAGCCCTTATTGATTACGTGGGTGAGCAATAACCTGTGTCTGCAGCATCCTGGGAAATGCAGTAGATATCGTAGACGTAGTCGTCGCCTCCCTCCTTATCCGTCTCCATTTCCAACTTCTTCGACTCGGGAAGGTGCTGCTGCGACGATAACTGCGACGTCTGCTGCCACCACCAAATGTAGAGGAGAGGAGCTTATCAAGAGAGCTTATGGTCGTTGGGTATGGGTGCATCCATGCATATATCAAACACACACACACACACACACACACACACACGCATTTTACCTGCTGCTGAGCAGCAGACGGTTTCGATGATGATGACGATGATATTCGGGGTTGCTGGAAGTACTCCTCGATGCTCTTCTCGCACTTCTCGGCAAGCTGACCACAAATCATGATGTCACGTCCTTGTAACACAGCACACTCGATGATATTCAACACAGCGCACTCGACGATACTCCCAAATTTCAGCCCCCACCTTGTTCGTGCTGTATTTCTTGTTGACAGCATCCATTCGGGACACGGTCGGATCCTGCGTTGAAAGCATCCAAATCTCAACATCGCATTCACACTCTTGTCAGTGAGGGGCGACGGCCTAAGCTAGGGTGCGCACATACCTTCAGTTTTATCCCATCGAATTCGTTTTTCGTTGTCTCGAGATCCACGAGCTTGAGCTCTCCACGTTGATCCGTACCCGCGTCGATTCCAGAGACTGTGATCTTCTGAGTTGCCTTGAATCTGTACTTCTGCATCTTCTCAAACCTTCTGATGCGGTCCGCTCTTGACGCCTTTCGCTTTTCCCTCTGGGTGAGGGGGGCCGCCTTGAGGCAACGACGCTTCTTCGCCTTCTTCAGCCGTGCCAAAATTTTTTGGGAGAATTCTTTGGAACGGAAGTCTGCCTCGGAAACTGTGTCAACTAACGTGAAGAGCTTAGTTTCGGCCTCGCCGCTGCCCTCCTCTTCTTTCACATTTGGTATTTTTTTATCCTTATCTTCGGAGCTAAGAGAAACATTCCCCATCATCCGGCGAATCGTTTTAAGCATCGGTCGCTTCGAATAGCCCCGATCCGCCTCAGTGGCTACTAGGAGAGCCTCCATAGGGTTCTCATCTCTTTTTCGCTTAATACGGAGGAGGACGCTTCCTCCACCATTCTTCGGGGGCGCTACGGAAGAATTTTTCCGCTCGGGATGTTCTTGTGTTCGCACCGAGGTGTCTCGGGGCCGTGACGATGGCACAGATTGAGTGGAGGGAATGTCCTCCGGGGAAAGCTGCGTGTTCTTGGAAGCCATGCCTCCTCGGAGTATCCGCAGTGCAATCAACCCGCCGGCACAAAAAGGCTTGTAACACGTTCGAATTCAATACAAGCCCTGCTTCAAGATGCCAATGACCCACTACTATGGCACGGTAAATAGCAACCTTTTCGTCGTGAAGGGTGGGAGAGGAAAGGGCGGGCGATGATCTTTGCTCAAAACCTCGAGAAAATTCAGGCCCAGATTTGAAGGCTGTGCTGCTGAATGATCCCCGTGGGTTTACTACTACGACAATAAAAACAGCCTCAGAGTCGAAGAATAAGGCTGGATTCGGGTTCAAGCATTCGAGATTTCTTCGATACCTTTGTCGTAAGATCGAAACCTGTGTGCGCTTTCGCTTTGCGGATCACCGTCTTCATTTCGCGCGAAACTGGATCTCTATGATACTTTCTACTCGCCCTGTTTGGCTTCGAGTTCAGCTCTGCGACTTGCAGAAAGGCCAAAAAATGCACAAAATACACTCCAGCTTCGAAGAGAAGTACATGGGAAAGACACGGTTAAGTCTGAGTTAAAACGTACCGTGAGTGCAGATGGACGTCAAAAGTTGGATTGCCATTGGAGTTTACATTACGACAATAATTTTAGGTTGACGTTTCATAAAAATCAGTCTGATTCAAGCTACCATAAGTCGTAGCAATGGCGGACAAGGCACTGCCCTTATTTAACCTTTTCCTTTAGAGAGCATGCCAGATGGGAACCATGTGGGGTCTGGGTGGTGAAATAGACGCCAAAATCTACCAGCACTTCCGCGCAAATTAATGCATTGCTCAATATCTGAGCAATGCGCTATTGCAGCACAGCAGTGCATTGGAAGTAAATCGCAACCATCTTCCCTGCGGAACAGGATCTTGCAATCGTTTGCGCAATCCTTCCATTTTTTGCGATAGTACGATTAGTAACTTCAAATTTAATATTACATCTGTGTGGCATATTAGCTCAGCTCAGACATATTCTAAAACAATAGAGAACGAATTTCGATGAAGCAAGTGTTTAAAATCAATATTACATTGACATCTTTTCGGGCTAACATCGCCGGCAAGATTAACGAGATTGTCACACAGCATGTCTAAAAATTTCATCTTATCTATCACGTAGGCATCATCCATGGAGGTTGAGAAGGTGGAGGAGAAGAAGTTCGTGAAGAGTCTGAAGGGAGACTTCTCGGAAGAAGTGGATGCGAAAATCCCCGTGTATATTTCTCCCGTGGAAGCTGATGTACGTAGAGCCTAAATCTATGAGTGTCGTCTATCGCTGAACTCACCCGTATCATATTTACGCCCAGGCTTCGAAGCTGGATAGCGCTCTTACTAACCTGCTTCAACTGGAAAAGAAAACCCGACTGGTAAGCTCAACTAATATCGTGGTCAGCATCTTCCATCGACAGCACTCCCTGGCATCGATCATCCAGATAAATGGAATTATTAAAATTTGGTTGCTTTTCCACCCAGGCTGCGGACACAGAATCCACTCAAAAGCTTGCCAAAGCTATCATAGAACTTTGTATCAAATGCAAACAGTGGAAAACGTTAAACAACCACATTGCCATCCTCTGCAAGAGGCGAGCACAGCTCCGCAAGGTACCACCATTGTGATGACAACTTAGGTGAAAACAGAGCCGACAGAACACGTGCCACTTTTTCAGGTCATCTCCACGGTAGTACAGGCAGCAATGGAAGCCCTGGACATGACTCCAGATATGCAAACAAAGGTCGATCTGATCGAAACTCTACGCACAGTGTCGGCAGGAAAGGTCCTAAATTGTGTGCATAGCCGCCGCGTCCATTATTGATACTGAGGTCTCGTTTCAGCTCATGGTGGAACTTGAGCGCGCTCGCCTCACCAAGACTCTCGCAAAGATCCGAGAGGACGAGGGCAAGGAAGAGGACGCATGTTCTATCCTACAGGAAGTGCAGGTTTGCTAATCACAAAATAGCTATTAATCAGAACTTGTTTGTAGTGATGTCGTTGTCATTACTCCCCCGCCCCCTTCCCGTTCTTCTATCTTGCACCCCCCTTTGTACAGGTCGAAACTATAGGATCCATGGAACTCAAGGAGAAAGCGGAATTTCTCCTCGAGCAGATCCGTCTCTGCATCCAAACAAATAAATGGGTCAGGGCATCTATCGTAGCTAAGAAGGTCAACACGGAAAAGCTCAAGGAAAGCGGTTTCGGGGAGCTCCAGTGGAAGTTCTACAACCTTATGATTAAATATTATTCGCATGAAAACGCTTTCTTTGATACGTGCAAGTGCTACCACTCTCTCTTCAAAATCAAGCAGGAGCAGAAGGAGGTTAAGGCTTACCAAGAGGTGAAATGAATCACAAATAATTCGACAAACGTGACTGATGCACCGTTTCATGTTTTCCCCTGCCGCTCCCCCCCTTCACCTCAAGAAATCATATTTTCATTTTGCTGATTTATAGGCGTTGAAGAGTGCTGTCGTATATCTCTGCTTGTCGCCGTACGATGCTGAAATGTCAGACATGATTCACCGATTTAAGATGACGGTGAAGGAGTTGAACAAGCTTCCAATGGCAAAGTAAGTAGTACACGTACCCCGATGAGAGAGAGAAAAAAAATTACTTCCTTCTTGATTGCGCACGCAAAGATCCCTTATTATTCGAGGCTCTTCTCATATCCTGAGAGAGCAATCGTGTTCGGAGAGGCTTCCGAAACATCCGTTTGTGGTTTATGAGCCGTTTCTTTCAACTTCTTTGCCCCCCCCCCTGCAACCCCCGTATTTAACAATGGATGGTCGGTGTTGCTCAGGAACCTGGTAGAGCTCTTCACGACAGACGAACTGATTCCGTGGCCGCTTAACGACGAATTCAAGACCTCAGGAGAATTTAAATCGATGGGATACGATACGCAGTTTCAACGATCCGTCGTCCAGCACGTATGTATTATCACCTACCTACCTCCTACCTATCTATCTCACGCAAAATATTGTTTAGTTCGACACGCCGCCAGTCTTTATCTATAAATTTCGGTTGTGTTTTCTTTCTCTCTCTCTCTCTCTCTCTCTCTCTCTCTCTCTCTCACGATAGCGGATTTCGTTTATATCTCTCCTCAGAACATTCGAGTACTGTCGAAATATTACAGTCGCATCAAGAGTGAACGGTTAGCTTTCCTACTCGGCCTATCAGAAGAGGTTGCTTTGTCTCCGGACTATTTCGGACAAAATTTTCTCTAGAATAAAGATGTAGAAAATAACGGCAGGTTGCTATGTGGTTGGTGTTTTGTATTATGCCATAACATCGATTCCGATCTTAACTTGAAACATGGCGGCGGAGGCACAATGTTTTCCAATACGTCGAGAACGTGTTAGAATTTGTTAGATTTTGTTCCTTACATACATATCATTATAATATCATAAACCTAATAATAACAATATGCATAATTATGTGCAGAAAACCGAAGCATACCTCTCGGAGATGGTGCAGAGCAAGCAACTACACGCAAAAATTGATAGGCCAGCACAGATCGTAACTTTCGCTCGCAAGAAGACAGCGAATGAGGTAGTAGACGAGTGGTCGTCCGATGTGAGCAAACTTCTTGGCCTCGTAGAAAAGACGTGCCACCTCATCAACAAAGGTAACTGCGCATTAGAAAGCCACCGCACTCCACTGCACACCCACTCGAGAATGATACTAGTTGAGCTTATTGGTAGTGATTCGTCAGGGTTCTAATTGTTCTGTGTTGTTGTTACAGAAATGATGGTGGCAAAAATCAAAGCAAAGAAGAAGTAGGCACGCAAACTGACACTGCTCATACGATAGCTACGTGAAACAGAGGAAACTTATGTGTATCATGTAATGTTCTATAATTACATGAGCATGGAAAGGAAAATTCACTCGCTTGCGTATGCTATTTACATGCGTTTGAAGAGGCACAGCTCCCATGTTCTGTGGACATTATTAGGATGATGCCAGAAGGGCGAGCTAGCTGTATGTTAGTATGCTTAGCATATAAATATTATTATGCACGATGTGCTAGTATGTAAGAATGCAGCTATCTGTACATGTGTTGTATAGTGCGATTATGTATACCGGTACGCAAGCAAAGTGCAACACGATCTAGCGATGTCTAGCCAAAGGTGGCAATGCTAGAATGTATGATGTGACAGATGTGATGGATATATTTTTTTTTTTGTATATAGATTTGTATTTTTCAAAGGTCATCCCAATGTAGCCATATACTAGCATAGCTAGCTAGCTAGAGTTAGGTGTCGTCATGTATGTCCGCGTAAAATTGCCCGATGAACGCAAGCCATGCTAGCATGCTAGCAGCTATAGGATACATACTTGTACAACCTATAGGCATACAGCACGCTAGCACGCTCTAGACACGTACTGCTAGACTGCTCGCAGCTGCTATATATGACATGCATACGCAATACAACAATAGCACTAGAGCACAGATTCATAACATGCTAGTCGTCACTAGGTCATGCTACTCGCGCGATATACGTACGGTATAGGTACGCCTAGTAGACGTACGTGCTAAGCACCGCTAGACCGCGCTAGCGCGGCTGTCTACATCGTACATCGCATGTCTAAGATTTTCATACAAATGCATATGCATCGCAGATATGTGGCTACACAATGTACATGTTGTAAGCTTGCGTAGCAGCCACCATCGGCGATCGTGCCTTACATATACCAGCCATAGCTTGTGTGTGCTTGTGACACATGTGTGTGGGGTGAATCTGCTGGCGTTCATTGGCACGTGTGTTGTGGCATGCTCCTGTCTCTTCTGTTACCTGACTACGCTTTGTGGTTGTAATACCATGGCTATGACGTGCAATAAGCATGTATATGCCAATCGTGAGGTGGTCTCAATATGCTCTTCCTTATTACTTTCAAAACATTTAGATGCACCACATGATTCTCAAAACTTTATTAGCGCTTCTCGTCCACGTCATCTTGCGAGTCCTGTCAAATCAGTGTGTAAGATTCAGCGAGAGAATAACCGACAAAACGAGATAGAATGAATTTTAACAGCAACAACCATGCTCAAGGCGGCGGTTTCCCTTCGAAGCTCCTTAATCACGCTCGCTAACGCTTCAGGGTTCACTCCACTCTCGCATAAACTAATCAATATGGAGAGTGTTTGCCTATCCAGACCACAGTTCATTATCCTAGACATCTCGTAGAGAACTGAAGAGAGGGTGGGTAGGCACGCAGAGAAAGAGAACGAGAGAAAGAGAGAAAGAGAAAGAGAAAGAGAGAGGGAGAGAGAGAGCAGGAGTATGAGTATTAAAACGACGAGTGAGGCAGTGATGATTAGGATTCATATGCGAGACAAGCTATCTTTTTGCGTTCTACTTTCAAAGGTATCCTCTTGAAGGACTGGTCTCTGGCCGGCCTTCGTCTGTGCAGCAGCGCCTTCCATCCTTCTGCCTCGGAGAAGCAGAGGACTGTTGGTTTTTTTAGACAATATTCCTTAGATATTATTTGTTATAAAAAAGCTCATAAAATCAGTCATGAAAAATGGCGCGAACGCTGTTTCGCATAGCACACTCTGAAGGGATGATTTAGGTAATATTTTATGCGTCATATATCTGACCTGTAATGAAAGGAAGTATAAACGGAGACTCAAATCGCCTGTGTGGTCGGAAGATTGGCAACAATAGAGGCAACAGTTTCGTCAGTCGATTCCCCCACCCCAGAAGACCATGAACAGTTAGCAGAAGAAAGGGACGATGGTAGCGTAGCTCGTGTGCGATTTCGATGATCAGGTAGAAGACGATAACTCTTCCCGCTCCACCCTGCGAGAATCGTAAGCCATGATTTCAAACTGCGTATATGTTATTCTTAGTCCTTGGGGGCAGCCATGGCACTGGCGCAGGCCCGATGATGGCAGAAGCTCAGGTAGGAGCTATCGTCCTAAAAGTTGTTCGACAACCTATAACCCCTTATATGACGCTTCCCTTAGACCGTTCTTTCTCTCTTGTATCTCTGAATGTGCTGGCGGATGAGTACTGCCATCGGAAAAACTTTGAGTACTGTCGCCCACACGAGATCCTCCACTGGAAAAGTCGCTCGAAGGCGCTCCGGCATATTTTGCCGCGCCTCGACGCGGACATTCTTTGCTTGCAGGAGGTGGACCATTTTGATGACTTTTGGCAGAAGGAGCTTACGAGCCTCGGCTACAGATGCGATTACTGCCAGCGAGGCATCGATTATGGTCTTGATAATGAAACACGTGTCGGTTTGTGTGTGTGTGTGTGTGTGTGTGTGTGTGTGTGTGTGTGTGTGTGTGTGCGATGATGATGATGGTGATAAGTATGTGGTTGGATGACGATGATGATGCAGGTCGTGCGTGCCCTCGAGGGTGCGAATTTAGCATTCGTCAATGTGCTTCAGCCCCATCAGCGACAATCTTATTATCCTTTTTCTTCCGTCCATAGAGCTACTCTACGCTCGCACACTTTCACACCTGCACATTTCCGATGTAACCGCACACAGAAGACGGGAGCCGATCACGAAGCGAGTCCCCCAAGAAGGATGGCTGCTTGGTCGCGTGGCGCTGCGAGCGATTCAGGAAGGTGTCGGCGGAAGGGGTAAATATGAACCTCCTTGCCGACGTAGCAGACGATTCGAACGCCATTCGGCTGCGAAGAAACAACGTGGGGCAACTGGTAATTTTGCGGGACTTACTGCACCAGACAACAACGACAGCAACGATGGCAACGAGCACAGCCAAGGAAGGCCAAGGACCCGCCTCTGGACTTCTTCTGGTTGCGAATTGCCATCTCTTCTGGAATCCGAACTATGAAGATGTGAAGCTCAAGCAAATTGCCCTCCTCACCCGCTGCATCCAGGCATATCTCTCTAGGAAAGAGGAGGGGGACGGGAAGACAAGAAACACGATAGTAGCAGCAGCAACTCCTCCTCCTCCTCCTCGCAGATCACAGGAGCATGACGAATCGAAGTGGGAGAAACCTGTACCAAAACTACCGCCGGACGTAAACCTGATACTCTGCGGAGACCTCAACTCAACGCCGGGTAGCTATACCTTCCGCTTCCTCGCTGATGGCGAATATGATATATCCGCTATCCGACGGCAAACGGACGGCGAGGCAGCGACAGACAGCCAGCCTACACTGCGGTTGTGGAAGCAGCAACACGCGACCGAAGAGGGGGGGGGAGGAGATGAGGTGAAGGGGGAAGGGGGGGGGGAGGGGCAAGGGGGCAATGCTACGCGCGGACCAGCTGCTGCAGCTCAGAACGACCGCAAAATACGACGAGTGCTTATCGCCGATGCAGGCCTGGACAAACTAGCGCGCTCTTTGCGGAAGGTTGGTGTCGATGCGCACATGTTCGGCGACGAGGACGACGACAACGACAACGACGCGAAGGATCACTCGTCCTCGTCATCATCGTCGCCAAGGCCGCCACCACCTCGCGCACAGCCGCTGCGCGGTGCCGGCAGCGGCAAGTGGAACAGCAACACGTGCTACAGCCTATTCTCGCTCGCAAAGAGGGAGCGCAGGCTCGTAATCACGCAGTCGAAGAAGCTCGTGCAGCGGAGAGACTGCCCGCCGTTCGTCCTCGTTACGGAGAAGGACCACAGAGCTGCCTTTCAGGTTGTGGCCAAGCAGATGCAGCTGAAATTCAGGCCGGAGCTCATGTTCCAAAGGTATTATCTACGCATGTGCTGTCGTATATAAGCTCGGAGAGCCTTTTTCCTTCTTTTTCTTATTCTCTCGTCGTTCGATCTGTCCCCCTCCTCACTCCTCTTGCTCTCTGCTACTGTTTGCTGTTGTCCTGGTCTCGCTCAGGTGCACGAAGTGCAATGGGTACCCGTTGTGTGGTGATAAAGGATGGTGATAGATGGCGATGATAGATGATGATAATAGATGATGACATGACAAAAGTTGGGCTGAGGTTATGATGGTGATGGTGATGATTATGATTGTAGCGATATTGAGCGTTTTCCCTTACCCCCCCCCCCCTCCCCCCCCACTCATCTAGAACATTCGAGCCGCTGAAGCACGAGTCCCTCTCGCAAAACGAGAAGGTGCCAAAGGCCCTTCACGCCGGCGTCGACCCCAACACTGGCAAGAAGCTGGAGTTCTTCGTCTGCAAAAATGGGCGCTGCAGGCAGCCGTATTGGTGGGCGAAGAAGACCGACGATGAGGTAGAGAATTACAAGAAGATGCTCGATGCTGTTCAGAAGGCCACGATGAGAGCCAAGGACCAGATTCCAGCTGCCTACAGCGCAAACTCAGCGTCTGCAAGAGCCCTGGCAGCTGACGCCAGGCAAATCTGCACGTCCCTGATAATGCGCCATGACCTGAAACTCAGCTCGGCGTTCCCCACCGGCAGCAAGCGCTCCTTCGCCACCAACGTGACGCCCGGCTTCACGGGGCAGATCGACCACGTTTTCCACAGCAGCAGCTTGGTGGCGAGCAATGCTCAGCAACCTCAGTCGTGGGTTGACAAGGGAGTGAACGGCAAGGGAGTTGTTCCCAGGGCTGAAGCTGGAGTTGGTGCTGATGGTGGTGGAGCTGCTGACAACACTGCTGGTGGAACAAGCGAGACTTTCCTCCCATGTGAGAGCTGGCCTAGTGATCACCTACCGCTTCGAGTGCAGTTTAGGTACCGTTCCGACGTCCTCCCAGATGATGTGCAAGGCTAGCTAGCTGGGCCGAAGTCACAGCACTAGAGCACGTCGCTGCGGTGTTGTTTAAGTTGTTGAGTACATGTGCAGTTAGCAGTAGACTACCTATGCAAAGCAGCAGACATACCATTGTTGCTTATTCAAGGCTGCGGTGATATGCATGTGCAAGAATGGATCGTTGCATGTAGCATAGAACGGCCACTTATTAGCTGGTAAGCTAGTAAGGCAGCAATGCAATGATGATGCCGCCAATGCTTGTCGGAGCAGTCTAGCTTAGGTAGGTAGCTTCTATTAGCTATGGAAAAGCCTATATCTGGACGCTGAATGACTAAAGCTAGTATAAAGAACTATAGGGCTGCGCGCAGGTGCATGCATATATAGTCGCCACTGCGATGATTGCGCCTTCGTGTTTCTATAGTATATACATATATGTGTGTGTGTGTTTGTGTTTGTGTTATGACGCAAAAGATACGTACATATATACTGCTTCCATGCGTACGTATGCTGTAGATTTCGACATAGATATGGACTTTTGTCGTGCACTACCGCGATAGATGAATGAACAGAGATGCCTATATGTCATCATCACCATCTGCCTGTGCTCGCCATACAGGTAAGACTACGCATACAAGCGTCGATAGCAATCAATACACTTCTCGTCGGGCTACCGGCTCAATATTCATAATGATTAGCTTTATTGACAACAATGCGGCTGTAGAGCCAACCCATTCGCACAAAGAACCAACAGCCACTATCACCGGTTGCTCCTATATACCGCAGCTGTTGTCCATCCCTCGACTTTGTTCCTGTCTCTCGTCGCCGTTGGTGGGGTGGTGGTGGTGGGGATGGGGGGGGGGCAGAAAAGGGATGAAACTACGTGGTGACTACAAATGCTGTTGCTAATACTGGCTGCGTTGCCGCGCGAAATCGATAGTTGAGGAGGGTGGGAAACAAGGAGAACTCACGCCGCCCCCTTCTCCTCCGTCTGCACGCGCAGGTTCTCGTAGATCTCGATGATCTTGGTTCGCATGAGCGTGAAGGGGAGGCACCTCTCGAGGATATCCATCGACATTCCCTTGCAGGTCTCCATAAACTGGCTCATGAAGATCATCATCGAGGGGATGTGGTAGCCGCGCATGGCGCGGCTGTTCGCCTCGGCCTTGGAGTTCATGTGGAGCAGCGCGTGCGCGGAGAGCGTGACGAAGTCGCGCAGCATGCCCATCGACTTCTCGCGCGACGAGCAGATGGCCGGGATGACCGTCTGGATCGTCGTGATGACGCTCTCGACGCCGGTGCTGAAGGCCTCGGCCTCCGGCTGGAACCGCGTGCTCTTCCACATCTCCGACATGAAGAGGCACGCGAACATCTTGGGGAAGTGCGAGAGAACCACCCCCGAGGAGAAGCCCCTCTGGAACACGGCCTTGAGGCCTTGGTCGTACATCGGGTCCTCCACCCCCGAGTCGGTCAGCACGTTGCACAGCGTCTGCCCGGGCGTGATCTTCCCGTCCTTGTCGATGCGCCGCATCACCAGCTCTATGATCCGGGAGACGAACGGGATGTCGTTCTCCTGCACCGCGCGCTGCGCGGTCTTCAGCGTGGAGATCAGCTGCAGGCACCGCCCGACCTGGACGGCGAGCCGAAGGAACTCGTCCTTGCCGCTCACCTTGGTCACGATGTTCTCCCACGACGTGATATCGACGAAGTCGAGCTGCCCCAGGTACACGCTGTTGTTGGCAATGATCCGCTTCATCTCCGCAATGCTGCTCCCGAGGTTGGAGAGCAGCACGCTCTGGATGGCCTTGACGCCGTATGGGCCTACCACGTGGCACAGGGCGCGGAGCTCCGGGTGCGTGGTGAAGTCCTCCGCATTGACGTCGTCCCGGTGCCTGCGCCCGTGCGCGCGCGTGACGAAGTGTATCTTGAGCGGCGAGAAGGCGGTGTTGCTGTGGTTGACGACGTCCCAGTAAAACTTCCCCACCTTCTGGATCGCGGCGCTCGACTTGGTGTCCGTCTTGAGCGGCGCGCCGATCGTGCCCGCAGCCACGTTGGCGAAGTGCTTGAGGACCGCCCCGCGCAGGATGTCGCTGGCGTTCAGCATGATGTGCTGCTCCACGAACGTCAGCGCGCGCTGTATGCAGCGCAGGCGGCTGAGCGCCTCGGAGGGCCGGCAGAGGCGCTGGTCCTTCGACTCGAAGAGGCCCCGTATCTTGGCATCGACGTGCACATCAAGCGCCTCGTACAACCAATCGTGGGTGTTGATCACGGTCTTGAAGACCTGGCACTGCCTCAGCTCCCGCACCGCTCCGAGGAGGTCTGCAACGGCCTGCGCTTGCACCTGGACGGAGTAGTAGCCCTGGCCGCCATACCTGCTCTCCACCCCGGGCTGCGCGGTCTCCTGCAGCTTGGGCCGCCCCTTCCGGTTAAGGCTCAGGTACTTGTTGATCACCGGGTTGAGCCCGCCGAGTTCCTTGAGGTAGTTGGCCCAGCCCAGCATCTTGTCGAAGTTCTCGATGATCGCGCGGCAGATGTGCTCCATCACGAACTCGGCGAACTTGGTCGTCGCGCGTATTATGAACGCCTGCTCGTCCGGGCAGTAGCGGAGGTTGAGGTCGTACCGGACGTGCTCCAGCACCTGCATCAGCGCCATCGAGTACTGGTAGAGGTCCGAGCGGCCCAGCGTCCACTCCTTCACCTGCTTGAAGTCCTCCTTGTACCAGATGAGCGCGCCGATGTTGGCGGTCTCTACGAGCCGCTGCTCCGTCTGCAGCACGTTGGAGAAGTGGGTGAACATCTCGTTGACGACCGCGAGCGCCGCGTTGGCCTCGTCGGCCGGCACCCCCGAGCCCCTGGAGCTCAGCCAGCACGAGGTCCGGAAGAAGTTGAGCTGGATGACCGAGAAGTTTGACTCGGGGCTGATGTTCTTCGCCTCCTCGGTCAAAACCCGGATGGCGTTCTGGACCTCCGCGGGGACCTGCTTCGCGTACTTCTGGCTAATCTTCCCGAGCTCGCTGATGCACCGCGGGGCGTCGATGTCTCTGATGTACTCGATGAAGTACTCCCGCACGACGTCGGCGTGCTTGGAGACGAGCTGGCAGAGGTCCACGCAGGCGGCGATGAGCTTCACTATGTTTTGGTCCTTGGAGAGGGGGTCGAGCCACTTCTGCTTGTGGCTCTTGAACGGCTTCACGTTGGTGTGCTGGAAGTACCAGTGGATCTCGTCGGAGGCCAGCTTCAGCAGGGCGAGCACCAGCTGGAACTTGGGCGCGGCCAGGCCGGGAATCTCCGTGAACAGGCAGACGTACTGCCGCAGCATCACCTGGAGGTAGCGCCGGAGGGACCTGTGGTTCAGCGCGCACTCATTGCCCTTGAGGTACGCATCCTTGAAGACGTCGTCGCGGTGGGTCTTGAGGTAGAACTTTGTCCCCTGGCTTATGTGCCCGCACTTGTAGTCCCAGAAGGTGGAGTCCCACGACTTGCACAGCTCGAACGTGATGTCGCGGAACACGGGGGTCACGAAGTAGTTGCTGATGATCTTGTTCAGGCACGACCGCGCCGCCTGCTCCTGCAGCGCCGCGGGGCAGACCAGCAGCGCGTACTGGAGCCACTCCCGGACCCCGTTGAGGTACTCGAGCTCCAGGTAGTTCTCCGTGCGCGCGGGCTGGATGATCTTGCTGGCGTCGTACAGGATGCTGAACATGCGGTGGCGCTCGAAGCTCTCCGCGGGCGCCCATTTCTGGATGGAGCTCCAGAAGAACTTGCACGAGTCCCGCACGACCTGCGTCATCGGCTCGCATTGCTGTCTCAAAGTGGCGAACGTAACCTTGATTGGGGGAAGCACGCACGCACGCACGCACGCACACACGCACACACACACACACACACACACCATACAGGAAGCCGGCACCGTTATGTGAGAGACGTTTGCTTCACGAGATACGTGTATGGAGAACTCGCAGATTGTCGATTAAGACTCGGGTGCTCTGCCCTAACACACTAAGCTATAACCTAATCCACACCGAATGAAATGGAAGGGGAAGTGGTGGTGGTGGTGGTTCCTGCTGCCTTCAAAGGTATCGTTAAAATTCCAGAAAGCACATGGAAAAAGGCATCATGGTGCGAGCAACACCTACCTTTAAACGTTCTTCAAGCTTCAGATCCTGGTTTCCCATCATCTCGCTCATGTATTTTAAAACGGCATCTAATCGCTCGTCTGTATAGTTCAATATCAATGGGATTTCCGTTAGCCACCCTTCCATCTTCGGCCTCTCCTTATAACCCCTCTCCGCCTCCCACCAATTACATTTATGTTCCTCGAATGGCAGCGACATTTTCATTACACAGTAGGGAAGCAGGGGCAATAAGGGTAGTTATAAAGTTTATCGTCACACATAATGACCTTTTTTGCTTTGAGAAGTCTCTAGGGCCATGATGTACATTGCAATGTTCCGCGCCTTGAATCCTACGCTCTGTTTGTCGCAGAAGACAGAGACGCGTACATGGAAGATCTCAATCTAATGTGAAGGGTGCGCCAAGTTTCAAGGTTATTGCATTTAGCTGTTGTTCACCTGCATTGCAATCTGAAGCTTTACGTAGCCCCCAAGAAGTTCAAAGAACAGCATCATAAGGTGGAAGTTTGCCTGTGATTTGAATTTTTATCAGATTGATTAGCTAAAAGCGAATCCAGACGGCAGGTGTGCCGCTGGCAAGCATAAAGTACCTTCCGCAGTGTTGTCACGTTCTTTACAAACGTGTTCAAGGCTGTGAGAGCTTTGCCGTTAAATGAGATGACATCGCAAATCGTCCGATACCTGTCACATTCAACGACCATAACTCCTCTCTTCTTCTCACGAGTTTTAAAATGAAAACTCACCAATCCTCTAGCTCATTTACTATCGCTTCTGCCTTCGAGGCAAATGCGTCGAATGTCTTGATCTGCTGCCTTGCCTCTAGACAACTAATCTTTGGGAAGCTTCTCTTGGCAAAGCGGATCACTTGTGAAATATCCTTGCTCTCCAGCGATGTGGGATTCAGGAACTGTGGATTATGGTTCCAGTGGACACGACAAAGAAGTCCATAGCACGCCTCCCGCAGAATCAGGAGGTGCTCTGCGCTTTCCTTGGCCATTATCAGGAAGGGAAGGAAGAGCAGGGGGAGAGGCCGATATGCACCACTAAGACCTCAGATGTGAATTCTCTGATTATTCGTAAAAAATAGTATAATAGGATGACAATCCTCAAATGAGACAAGGAAAAATTAGCCTTTGACACTAGAATTATCATCCTTACGCGATCACAAACCTGTGCATTGTCGTCTTGAAATCTCACTCGAGACAATTTTCAGGCGGAGGGTGGTGAGTCGCGAAAGCTCTGTCACGCCATATTTTCATTAAAATGTTGAGTAACATATTGTCGTTAAAAAGAATATAAGGTATATATTAATAATACTGGTAGATTTTTCGTATTTTCAAGCTCTGACCGGATCTGGCGAGCAATCTTTCCATGCAACTGTATGTTGTCGCGGGTGAAAATTGTTCGATTATATCACCTGAAGCCATGTTGTTTTCCATGACGCACAGCGAGAATCCATTCTACTTAGATGGTAACGCGAATTGTTGGACAAAAATATCTGTGATCTGGTTGTCTCATTTTTAGATAATATTATAAGCCGAAAACATCACAATACAAGTAAAGTTTATCCTGATGACTTTACGAACTTAAAACGGCGATGGAGATGCCGTAGTGATCCTCAGTTCTGTAGGTATTTTGATTAATTTCCGATGAGATTTCTTTCTAAAATTATTATTTCTGGGTAAATAATTTTAGGTATTTTCCCCATAAAGCCTTCATTCAGTTCTCAACTAAAGCTGGAGCACGAATGGGCCCTCTCACAGTGATCGCAAACCGAAGCTCCCGAGGAGTCTAAAGGACTATGGGCGGGAAAAGCAGTAAAAAAAAGTAAGTGAAACAATTCGTTTGAATGTGTCAAAGCATTGTGCGCAATCCGAAGTAAAATAAGGGAAAGCCGCGAATACTCTTTACTTCCGAACGAATCATTACCGCCCCCCCTCCACTTCGACGGGCAAGAGTGCCGTTTCAGTCAATACACGAACACCACTCAACCATCACTCATTAACTTATCAGGTTCAGCAGAGAGAGGGTACTTGAAGAGGTATAAATGACTTCGCACATTATAATAATAATAAAGCAACTTACTCTTACCCATATTAAAATAATGAAGCAAGTTGCTGATTCTCCCTTCAATAACTCGTGAAAGTTTTGGGATAGTCTTCTTCATGGGGGTAACACGAAGAAAGCTCTAGAGTGGTTGGAGAGAAGCAAGACACCATTCGAGTTCTACGACGATGTATGGCAGATGATAACCAAGAGTAACAGCCCATGATTCTTAGCCTGCCGCAAAGCAGGACAGCGCTTTATCCTCACGTAGAACAAAAGCACGGCAGCGCTCTATCCTGCCGTAGCACCTTGAGAACCAGATGTTTCAGCATCACTCCCTCACTCCCTCATCCACTCACTAACTCGGTGTCCGCATCTGTTCCTATCCCAGGTTGATCCGAAAATGCAGTGGGACGCGCTCCAGGTGAGGGGGTGGGGGCGGGGAGGGGTCGATAAGAGGGAGAGCCAACGCTCACAACGAGAGTCATTGATCCACACTGGAGAAACCCTACTTTTGCTGTAACTTTTACTCCCTTCTTCTGTCTCGTTTTCATGCCTTCTCTCTCTCTCTCTCTCTCTCTCTCTCTCTCTCTCTCTTTCTCTCTTTCTCTCTTTCTCTCTTTCTCTCTATTACATCTCCCCATCCTACTCCCTTCCTTCCTCATAGTGGGCGGGCATACCTCGGGAAACCAGACTTCCTCCACGAGGTTCTCATGGCCCTCTACACGCATACTAAGCATGCACGCCTGCTCTCCACGTATCCCATCGCATCGTATCGAATCTTACGAATTCATTCCCAGATGATTGACCGCTACGACTTATCTCCAAACGCGTCGTTTGGTAATCGGCCCGAAGAGGGGAAACCAACGGGGGGGGGTATATGGGGAAATGATGTTTTTTCGCTTCCCTCTCGAAAGAAAATCCCCAGGGCGGGGGGGGCGGCTCCACCCCCGCCCTTAACTTGGGGGGGGGGGGGGGGGGGGGTTGCAGTAGCTTGATCGGCAGGCAGGCTGCATTTGGGCTATTTATTGATTACCGATCCGAAGATGACGACCAGTACTACTACACCTACTGCTGCTACT
>ADNK01001398.1:0-17118 GCA_000320545.1 Bigelowiella natans CCMP2755 | reverse complement strand
CCACCTAGATTCTTTTCTTGGTCGTCAACTCTTCTATGGACGCGACCAAGTTAGGTTGGATACCAGGGGGAAGGGACAAAGTTCTTATGGCAGCCTTGGGTTCATCCGATGCTTGATAATCCGCCCCGCAACCGTTTCGCAATTGCCACTTTTGAAAAACAAATACACTAAATGCGTTCGTTGGAAAGGTCCTCAGTCATTTTCCTTTCAGGTGCTTGTCTTAAGATCTCAAAATCGTGGGGTGTGTGTGTGTGTGTGTACTTCCAATCGGCTAAATTAGATCGACTGAATTTAAAGAAAATGGGGGGGGTAACCCCCCCCCCCCCCCCCCGTTGCTATGATAACCTGCTTAGCCGTCATGGCCAAGAAGCGCACATCTGTACCATTTTCTAGGCCGCGCAGGATCTCCACAGCCGTCTGATATCACGCACAGTACAATGCATACAGAGAAAGGAGATGGGTAGGTTTGCTTCTTAGCAGCAACCCAGCATGCAAATCTACTTCTTTCACTCGCTATCTCCCCCTTTCCCCTTCTATCTTTGTCTCCCTGCCTCCTCCACGATGATGAGTACCTGATGCTGAGTTTCGATCTCCTTGTCCTTTGTACGTGCACACTGCACAGAGGAGAGTGGGGTTCAGAAGGGGCCCGGAGGAATACAAGCAGCGGCCGGGCAGAGCACGAGATGCACGATATATAAGATAGAGTAGATGAGGAGAGGGAGGCGGGGGTGTGAGCAGAAATGGCGGCATCCAACAACATATCAAAGGAGCTCTACTCGCATTGAGTTTCCGCCGTAACAACCTTCCTTGCAAGGTCGGACACGCGCGCTGCCATGAGCTCCTTATCCTTGTTTCTGTTCAATTTCACGTCAATCACCACCACCACCACCACCACCACTCTTTCAATACCACGTCGCGGGGAGAATTCATTCACAGTGATGGTGCGTCGCTCCTGGAGGCTAGCTTACGTCTCACATCGTTGCGCGCGGGCGTGTCGGTCGTTTTGAATTAGAGCTTTTTTGCACAATCATCTACAAGCAACCGGAGTTCTGTGGTGATGATCTCCAGGTCTCTCACAGGGTCGACGGATCCCTCCACATGCTCTACGGTTTCATCCTTTAACACAAGGGAAAGAGAGTAGTTGGGTTAGAGTAAACAGAAGGAAGGTTTTAGCTGTACCAACGCCTTAGGAACATGGCGTGCATACAGGATCGCGTGTGGTGGTCTATCTGTGCTTTTTCTTGTCGCATAATGAATGAATGCTGTCGAGCATGAAAACACCAACAGCACAGCATCAGCGTCGTGCCTTGAATGCGCGAACGACGTGGTAGATGCCATCCACAGCGTATATGTGCGACAGGAACTTATTTCCAAGGCCCTGAGTTCGTGTAATCTTCCCTTAAATGGAGCTCTACTTTGCATGCTAACAGCAATGATTCTCGCACATCACGTGAACTCCCATTCGTGTTAGGCACACTCGCATTCGCACGCACCTGGCCGTCCGCCGCCCCTCTCACTAATCCAGCAATATCAGTCACCTCGAGGTAGGCACAAACCTGGCCATGGCGGAGAGGAGGAGGAGGACCGGGAATAGGAAAATTTTACAGGAGATGTTTGGTTAAAGCATACTTTCAGAATCTAAGTTGAAGAATCTCAATTTATAACACACACACACACACACACACACACAATTTAACATTAATACACTACACACATATGTAAAGGCGCGCGCGCGCGCGTGTGGGTTATTCTCAAATTTTCTGAAGTCTGAACTGATCTGTGGAATGAGTAGTACTCACAGTGCTTTTGGGGCTGAATTGTTGGCATAACCAGTCGAAACGCGGGTCCGGCACCTTCATTCTCGCGATATTGGGCTGATCACAACGACGAATGCTATTTAGAATTTATTCAGAATGGATGCGGACGAATAAGTAGACGGCAGTGCTGATGGACAACACCTCGATTGTGCAAAACGGGTAGTTCTCAGCTGGGACTTGCAGCTTTGACATCAGGTTGAAGAGTGATGACTGTGGAGGAGGTATCCGATTCTCCGTGAGGTACCATCGATGACAAGGAGGAGGAGGAGGAGGAGAAAAGGGGAAAAAAGAACGGGAACAGACACACTTCGCGTTGAAGATTTAAATTGTTACATGTACTACATGCGCAACCTTGCCAACGTTCGGGAGACCTACTATACCCATCTTCAAATGCTCGCCAGCACGCCCGAGCAATATCTGCGCCGTTTTGGACGCATCCATCGCGCCAGATTCGTCATTCTCCCCTGAGCCCTTCCTTCCCCGAAGATTGCGCTGGGGGCGGTTCTCCGAACTGAGATGGGCCCAGGCCAGGAAGAGAAAGATAGCCAGCACAGCGTGGCGAGGATGAGGCCGCCGGCGGCGGGTGATCATTTCTCAGAGTTTGGCCAGTCGAAAGTTTCTGCTCATTTTTTGCTGCGAAATGATTTTTTTTTAATAATCGCCACGTGTTTTTAACACTGCGACATCCATCACACTACTGTTGCCGCACGTGCCTAATTTCCCACCCTTCTGCCTTCCTCCCTTCTCCTGACATTTAAGATTCAAGCACACGTGAGAAAGGCAAAAAGACTTGGAAACTCGTCGTACGACTGGGCAAAACGAGGCCGTAATTACCTGCTGCTGCGCTCACAAGCGCAAGCGAGAGTAGAACATCGAAAAATACCAAAAGCCCATCAATCGAAGTTTCCCCGAAATGGGCGAACACTTTCTGTCGTTCACTGGAAATCGGCTGTATTACATATTTAAACATCTGGCAAAAAGTGTTCTAAATCTGATGGCGCTCGGGACCGGAAGGAACGGGTGATATGAGCTCCAAAAGATGATCGCAATCACCGTCTCCCTTCTCGTAGCGTATTCATTTCCTCGGACATGGGGAGCATGGGAGAAGAACATGGCACCGATTCTAATTTCCAATACTAGTTCTTCGTTGTCGCCATCACGATCGTTTAAAATAGAAAGAGACCGCTTCGTCATCAATGGGAGGCCGATCATTCTAAAGGCCGGTTGTATGCACTACTCTCGGGTTCCAAGGGCATATTGGAACGATCGTCTGATGCGAATTAGAGCTATGGGGCTCAATACTGTATCGACTTACGTGCCATGGAACTTCCATGAGAAAAGCGAAGGCTCTTACAATTTCGGAGGGCAAAAAGATCTGAAAGAGTTCATTCGCTTGGCTCAAGAAAATAGTTTACTTGTAATTCTTCGTCCAGGACCATACATTTGTGCTGAATGGGACTTTGGAGGGTTACCAGGATGGCTTGTAAAAGAAGGTGCTACCGCCCTCAGAACTGACGCCGAACCTTTCATAAGCCATGCAATGCGCTGGTGGCGTACCATCCTAGCTCTGGTCGATACTCAACAACATTTCTAGCGAAAATTTACGCTTCTTGGTACCCACCAAGAAGTCATCTATGCTTCACGCACGTTCCTTCATAAACTAAAAAAGAAGCACTTGCGAAATCCCAAAGGAAAAGGCATATTTGAATAACGAAAATTTCGACTTTCTTTTAGGTACGGCCGCAACTATACTCCAACGGAGGGCCTATCGTGATGGTGCAGGTCGAGAACGAATACGGATTCTATGGCAATGTGCAAGAGAATCCTTCGGACAGACGCTACATGCAGAAACTCATTTCCACTGCCAAAGAGATCTTAGGATACCAGATCGTCCTATTCACAACAGACTTCGGGTACGAGAAGTTTTTAAGGCGTGGCAGCTTCCCAGGGGGTTCCATATACACAGTTGGAGACACCTGTAAGAAACCTGGCGTAACATTCCGAGCTCAGCATGGTATGAACGAGCGAGGAAAATCACCCAACATGTGCTCCGAGATTTACACTGGCTGGATGACCCGTTGGGGGGAAGATAGCACGATGCATGTGACGGCCAAAGATTTGGCACAGCGAGTAGAAGACCTGTTAAAGAGGAACTCATCATTCGCGCTATATATGGCTCATGGAGGATCGAATTTTGGATTCTGGAGCGGTGCGGCCGGGACTAATGCGACCGATTTCCAACCCATGATCACCTCGTAAGTGTGCATCCACAAATCCTGTCAATATTCGAGAAAATCTGTGCATGAGTACCATACGCAAACTGGATTATGTATCCGTATTTAAAGGATAAATCCAGAGCATAAATTTGAATCTTAGTCTTGCATTTTTGTATATCAGCTACGACTACAGCGCGCCCATTGCAGAGAACGGGCACCACGGCGTTGACATTAACAAGGAGGACAAGTTTATTGCCCTTAGAAGAGTGTTGGAACGCCACTGGAACCCAGTGTCTGACGGCTCATCCCGAATCCCAGCCGAACCAGATCACATTCAGAGCACTGCATTGTTCAAAGGCAAGTCTGTGAAGCTATCAAGAAAGGCATCTCTTTTAGCTCCCTCAACGATTTCTGCGTTGTCAGGAGGGAGAATGCAGTCTTCAGGCCCCATAGCAAGGAATCTGGCAATGGAGAAATTTGGCTGCTACTACGGACTTGCTCTGTAATTCATACTGCCAAAAATGGAAATAATGAAGCAAAGTTTACCGTGTCTATTAGATTTAGTAAAGTCGTCAGTCAAATAAATGTATCGTGAGAAGTGGCTTTTGTTGCATTGTACCTGCTCTTTGAAATCTGATGTATAGCTTTTGCTATCTCCTTAAAATCTGAAGGTATTCTGCACGACTCCCTGCATTGAGATCTGGTTCGAAACTCACTTTCCCGTCGGGGCCTCGTGATCGCGCACAAGTCTTCATTGATGGCAGGTTACAAGGGGTTGTATATCGTACAGACACCAACTACACGCTCGCTCTTTGGTCCTGGTGCAAGGGAGAGCGACCGTAATGATATCCTTGTCGAGACAAAGGCCGCATCAACTTTGCTCATGGAATGGATGAACAGCTGAAGGGCCTCCCATTCGGCGTGTTGCTCAACGATGAGGTCTTCCTTCCGAAGGGAAACGGGTGGGAAGTCACGTGCCTGCCTTTGCATTCCAAAGATCTTTCTGGCATTCCATTTCCCGAGCAAGAAACCTCCACTGGCTCCAACTCTACAATTCTCTTTGAAGGCCCTTCTTTCTTTTGGACCACGGTCACGGTTCCGGAAGGACGAAAGGACTCATTTATCGACATGGAAGGGTGGGGTAAGGGCTATGTATGGGTGAATTCGAACCCACTGGGCCGCTATTGGACCGAAAAGGGTCCTCAAAACTGCCTGTACGTACCTGCACCCTTTCTCGATGGCAATGTTTGGCTAGCTGAATCTCCCATGCTCTTTGCCGTGGAAGAAAATCCTCATCCCCAGATCGAAGTACTTGTGTTGGAATTAGATAGACCTAACTTCGATCTCTCCGTTCGGTTTGCCTCGGAGCTATCCAAAGGGGGTGAGGATCTCCTGAAAATAGGAAATAACAGCAATAATTCCCAAGCCCACGATGATCAAGCCATTGGATAAAATGCTCAGAATCCTGATCGATAAGTCTTGCCGTGGTCAACAATTGGATCTGTATGATGTAACCATTAACCTAAAGGAGACCGGGCATCAGGAATAATAATGTACGTATGACTATATTTCTGGATTTCCTAAATGTAAATGCTAGATTGCTATTGTCACATATTTCACTTGAGCAATCACCTGTTTCGGCGCTTTACATGTGCAGCACAACATGCGTGCTGTCATTGCTCGCTGGGGCAGGACATTGTTGGATTGCTGTGCATGTTCAGCAGCGCACAAAATTTGCACAAAATGCCCATGGCGTGCGTAGTTTGTAGAAGCAGCGTTAGAATGGCGTGAATTTGCAGCAAACCCTGCACAAGCCTTGCAGCTGTTGGCTTACATCGTGGCCAATGACAAGTGTCGTGTCAGATTTTTAGACACAGATGGTTCGCAACAAGGGGTAACAGACAAGGACATGCACGTCGCTGTGTTGCTCAATGCTACTGTTTGCATTTATATTTGGTTCGAACAGATATGGGGAAGGAGGGAGGAAGAGTACAGGACGGCGGGGCGACGAAGGAGGAGGGAAGGAGCTAGATTCAGAGAGAAAAGAAGTCAAAACAGAAAGCAATAAAAAATAGAAATTGACTGTGCACGGCGTAAAGTAGCAATCATGGTGATATGGTTGGTTGGTGCTTACATTTTCCCAATCCAGATCGGAGAGAGAGGAGGAAAGAGAGAAGAGCCGAGGACAGTTTCGCGGAATATTCTGGGAGTAACCAACAAGATACCCGATGGCGCATTTTCTCGTATTCTTCTCGGTACAGATCCATACTCACACTGACGCTCCTGATAAATCCCATCTGTTTTTGCTGACAACACAGAATAAATCCCAATCTTCCTATGCGTCATGGCGGCAAAAATAGATCGATGGGAGGCTCTTCCAAAAAAACTGATCGACGTACTTTTCAGGGCAATTTTACCGATATATGCCCGTCAGTGACGGATTTTCACTCAGATGGAGACTGGCAAAGAACTCTTGCAACGGTGGAAGACGAATCAAGCCAAACGGCCAAGTGGACAAGGGTGTATAGATAAGTGTGTCCTCACGTGGACACCTTCTCAACGTCAGTCACAAATCGGGAGGGCTAGATCAAGGGAGAAGGGGGGCGGGGGGGATGGGATGGACGCAGGAAATGGGGAAGCTCTGACATCTTACTAATAGATTTGCAACCCCCACAATTTCAGATTACCTCATTGCTGGGATGGAGTCGGCAGGCTTATCTAAGCGATCACTCAATCTTTCTGGTGCCTTTGCACTAGCTGCAAAGCGCCAAACGCCTCCTGAGGTTCTCGCAGATCTTGATCTTCAAGATGTGAAGGCGGCAAAGCTTGTGGCCAATGAGTCCACTCTCCACAAACTCGACAGTATCCTTTCCCAGCTCCCTTCGCAAGATCTAAAAACCCTTCAGAGTGTGGTCGAACAGATGCGCTCGCTGTCATCCTCGCCCGGGGACGTAGCTCTCATATGCACTCCAGAATATCGTCGCATACGGCACGTATTTGCGATGGAGGTTCTGATGTGCTACCATCAAATAACCCGTGATTCGATGCTCCGAATGATCTCTCAGATCAATGACCAACTCAAGTATTTTGAACGCAGAACGCGAAATCCTGTTTCTGACATTTTGAGCAATGTCTCCACTTACGTCGAGGAAGCATCTTTTTCTCTCCTGCAAGCCGATGTTCGAAGCTGGTTTCATGCGGTGATGTTTGCGAGAAGGTCAAAGTTGAGAATTCACATGCAGAAATTGCGATCAATCCGGAAAAGGCTTTTACGAGAGGCTGCAGCTGTGCATTGCCGCCTTCATGAGATGGAACAACTCGACACCCTAAGCATCGAGCACACAAAGCAGTACTTGCTTTATTGTGACGCCATCTACCTCCAGCTCGAGGGGTCCGATTCGATTCTCGGCGGAAAGGCTGCCAGGAAGGATATCCTCGCACCATTATCTCATCTAATCACCGAATCCCTCACAGAATTCGAAAACAGGGTCAGCGAGTACATGGATATTTGGGAGCTACACCAGCCTTCCCACCTCATCCAGCACTTGCCCTCATACTTGGCGTTTGCCACTGGCGTCGGTCTTGTGTCTCAATCAGTTTGGGCGATGACGATTGTAGCTGGTAGCACCGAGCTGGGTAAATTTGCAGTATGGGACTGCTTCCTTGCTCCTTTTCTGCGGAGCATGTTCACTACAGTCCAAGGTTTCGCAAACGTTCAACCGGATGATTCTTCTCGATCCGCAGCAGCGAGCTTGAAACGAAGCCGCACGACGCTCTCTATCCTTCTCAATAATTATGAAGACAAATACTCTCCCGAGACCAAGGCAATGATGCGAAAGGCATCAAAGGGGCACCTCGTTCCCATCAACGGTGCGTCTTTCAGTTCATCATATCGAAATGTGACCTCCGGCTTACCTTCACACACATTATCATGTTTCCATTTAGGCCTCCAGTCGAATGTTGAGTACGAGGGTGTAATTCATGGGCTTTTGGTGCAGGTATTGTGTTTCCTAGACGTGGTGTAATTTCCAGTTGTTTTTGATTTGTGCGTTTCATTCATTAGATCCAACGTCTCCGCGTGGATCTGGATTCATCTATGCTACAGCTAGTCCGCCTTGTTGAGGCGAATCGGTTCGCTTTCAGTATGATGGTGCTGCTACCAGCCGCTTTTGCTGCTGTTGGGGGCACATATCTGATGAAGGTCGTGTTCCGCAATAGTTCGGCGCGTGCAAAGGCTGCGCGAAACTTAACGAAAAGAGTTCAACGAGTTGAAAGTCTGCTCATACACGCGCCATCGAATAGCATTGACACGGCGGACATTGAGCATGCGGATTTGCTCAGACTAGGGGAGATACTATATCAGGCAGATGAGATGGATCGTTGTCGCCTCACTCTTGGAGGAAATGCTTCAGACGAATTGAAGCACCCCATTGATGTGATCAGAAAAATAACAATTAGAATTGAGGCAAAATTACGAGCGTTGCAGCAGATGCACCAAACGGCTACAGTGCTTCGTTTAAGATCCACGACGATTTGAACTTATTTTACGTCGAAAATCGTCATCGACATTATCAGTAACATCGTAGATTTACACATTTGCACATTCGCATTGATGCGAAGCATGCGCTTGCAGACATCTAGAAATGCCGTGGCGAGATAGCAAATGTGCATCAGTCCAAGTCTAGAAATGCTTGACACTGTGCACTGTGCATGAGCTGCAGCAACAGATCTAGAGACGATGCGAATGCATGCATGCACAATGCACAATGTGTAACGTGCTAGCTAGCTAGCTAAAATACATCATGCACGTCTGCTAGCATGTGTCACAGCACGCACCGAATCGAACACATGCATGCACACACACACACAGTGAGGATGTGGCGCGCAGCACTTCTAGACTTTGCGGCCGCAAGTCACGTGCGATGAGGCAAGCTACAGCAAGCTTGCAAGGGTCATTGTCGCATCAGGAACACACAATGTGTGCTGGACAAGTGTGTGCGCTGGACGCCATTGTTTGTCACGCATGTGTGCCATTGTCCCCCCCCCCTTCTAGCTTCTAGCCCCCCCCCCTTTCACCCTACTAGCCTAGCCTCTCTCTCTGCACTTTGTTTGTTTTCGCTTTTGCAAGCTCGTTGCATGTCGCGCAAGCGCGCTAGCGCGGCGTCATGCCCAAAGTTAGACCTCGCTAGATTTAGCTCGAGGCACTGCGTTTCGCACGTTGCAAACATCATGAAATGTTTTGGGAATGTAGTCATCATCAAATTCAATTCAATTCAATTCAATTCGCATTGCGTTCCACACACTGACCACTTTTGCAATGTGCACTTTTGTGCAGCCAGCCACTCCTGTGCTGTCTGCCATTTGTTTCCTCCCTTTCATCTCATGTCTAGATGCTACGTTTTCGTCTCCCCTCCCCGGCCTGCTCCTCCCCTCGCCGCAGTGTGGTTCAGTGTTCAGGAAAACAAAGTGTTTCATTCATTCCGGCCCCAAATTCGGTTCGGTTCTTCATCAAAAACCCGGGGCAAAATTCCGATAGTTCTCTCATTTTGACATGTCGCAGCTTGAGAACCGCCATCGATTTTAGGTGATCAGGAAGAAGGACGAAGCTCCTTCTTTTTCTTTCTAGATCTAACCCTTCAGATGCTTGCGCTCTGTTGATCACTTGAAGCCAGCTGCATACGAGGGAAAGGGCGTTTGCCAAAAGTTTTGAGGGAGAGCTGGAAGATTCCTTTTGGGGACAACTTGGGATTTCAGGGCGGGAACATCAAAGGACGTTTGTTCGCGGACATTTCTTCATTCGAACTTGACACGTGAAGATCTTGGCGGATCCTTTGTAGGGCGGGATGTCATCGCCGGGTTCATTATGGAATATCCGGTATGAGAGTTACGTTGAGTGCATAATGCTATTCACCTTACTTTTCCCCCTTCCCCACTGTTGTGATTTCCAACGGAGGTTGAACATACATAGCAAATCCCAACCATAAACAACTCGTGTTGGAACATCATACATGTAAAGCATTGAGAATTTCAGAAGATTGTTCATAGAGAATAAATTAATTCCTTACGCGAGAGATAGTTCCGTTTTGTGAAAGCCAAACTGCGGAAATTGCTGTTCTCTTCCTCTAATCCCTACCGCTCCCCGTCTCTTCTCTCTGCGGGTGCATGGGCGTTGTGCATGTGTACGTGCATGCGTGCGTGCATGCGTGCGTGTGTATTGTTTATAAAGTAAATGGTATTGATTGACAACTGATATGTGCCTTTCAATACATCAAAACTAATAATCATCCTGTCGCAGTAATTTGGTCACAGGTGCGGTCGCTGCAGTCGGGACTCTGGCAACCTTCAAGTTGGTTCTGGATTATCGAAGCTATAAAAATGCATCTCAGAGAAGGAAGGTCTGACCTCTGGTACCAACGGTGGCCCTTTCGATTCAAACCACGAGCATGAAACATCCTCATCTATTTAGGTGAGAATGGAAGAAAAGAAGAGGCGACGCGTGGAAGCTGAGCCGTCCGCGCGGCTTCCAACCGACCAGGAGTTGCTAGGCGCAAGTTTCAGTGCAGTGAAGGAGTTAGAGGTAAAACACACACAATATATATATATATATATATATATATATATATATATATATATATATATATATATATATATATTTCTCTCTCTCTCTCTCTCTCTCTCTCTCTCTCTCTCTCTCTCTCTCCCTGTCTCTCTTTCAATCTCTCTCTGTCCCCCTCGAGCTCACCCGCAACACAACGACACTTGAAGCCACACTCCACTCGATTCGTCCTGAAATGATCTCCACGCCGCTCGCCGCCGCAGAAACAACAGCAAAAGCAGCACCAGGACAGAAGAAGCGGCGTCCCTTTGCCTGTGAAGGAGGACCGGCAGCTCACTTGTTGGTTGAGGTCGATGGGAAAATCCGACCTGGACGACTACAAGCCTAAGACGCGGCTGCTCTCTGCCCGCTATCTGCAGCTGTTTTACCAAAGCAAGTGCGCGCAGGCAAGGTCTCCAGAGTCCTACAAGGCCGCAGTAGACGGCCACCGGGCCGACCTCGAAATAGCGTGGAAGCTGCTCCAGTGCAGCCCGGAGGAGGGCAGCGACGAGGAAGTGGCTGTGAGACTCCTTGCCCTGAAAGTTGCGAAGCTGCTCAAAGACCACCAGCGGATGCTGCCGCTCTTCGATAGCATACTAGCGCGAATGAAAGGGCCCGACCCCGTCGTCGTCATCCAAGAGGCCCTGGCAGCTTTCACGACGGCCCCCTACCTGGGGAGGTGGGAAAGCACCCGGGAGCTTGGGCAACTCTGCATAGCAAATGGTGTGAAGCTGGACGATCTGCACGAGATGTCGCAGGAGAATCCGGAGATTCCCGACCTCCAGACGTTGTTCGGAATCGCGCAGAGGAAAGTGCCAGGGCTCTCGGACAAGGACGTGCCGCCCCAGAAGATACGGTGGACCGAGTACCTCATCAAGGGCTTGCGCATCAAAACCCGGTCGGTCGAGTGCGACGACGAGAAGAAGAAGCAGGAGGTGCAGGAGAACTTCGAGGCCGAAATCGACTCCTTCCGAGAGATCAACGTCCCCAGCGAGACGAAGATTGTCCGGTCGGGGGCCATCTCGCAGATGCTCTCCTTCTCCATGGACCCCATTCCGATGGTCGGGCCGGCCTCGGACTCCAAGATGCTCGTCAGGGGATTCGTCAACACCGCAGGCGGCCGGAGGCACGAGGAGATACAGATCGACATCGACGAGGACAACAAAGAGATCTGGAGCGGGAGGTACTCCTGCAGGCAAGAGTTCCACCCTCGCGTCAATTTAGAAGTAGACATAGAAATACGATTAGAAGAACGAAGGCAGCAGCAGCAGCAGCAGCAGCAGCAGGAAGAGGAAGGGGAGCGGCCCTTGGTAAGAAATGTTAGTAGAAGTCCTGGGCCCAAAGCGAGAGCATCCCCTCCCCCCGTTATCGGACGCGAGGAAGAGGACGAGTGCGGGGATGAAAAGAGGCGCTGAGAACACTGATATATCAATTCAGCACCATAAAATAATGATAAAAAGAATTGATGAATCGATGCTTTGTACGACGCTTCTTTTCGAGGAGGACCACAATCCAATTAGATACGTACGTGGTATGAGTCTCTTAATGGTACTTATTAGCTGCGCTTGCTAACGGCGTATTCGGCCGACCTACCTACATTTTAGATCATTGTGACACGCAGTAGTGTACACCATTATTCGATCGATATAAATTTTATGTACAGATTTAAACAACACGTTGGCGATTGGCCATCCGTCGATTTTTTGTCTAAACGTCATTTGGCTACGCTTATTGGTGCTGACGAATCAATGCAACTGCTCGCAACATAATAATTAGTTGCTACGAACATATTTTTAACGAGTACTACATGCATAGTTTGCCAGCACAGTCAGCATCGTTAGTGCCATAATGACGTGCAATAGATGCATCATGAGCGGCCAGTTTAGCTGTAGCAAGCGGTTATGCTTATAGTCGCTGTGACATCGCGTCGCCTAGCATAGCACTGCACGACATGCCAAATAGTCCAGACATGGTTATTTGACGAGCCAAGCTCTCCAAGTCACTATTGTGCATGACTAGATGACCCTTAAAACTATTCAGGCCATGTACATAAATGGAACAAATTTAATTTATTCATTACATCCGTCTCACATAAATGAAGCACCACACGTCTCATCCGAAGCAGCGCAGAAAGAAGGAAGTATTCAGCTATCTAAGCTATTTCCCCATCTCGATTGCATGTGTGACATTACGTCCAACCAACAGTGACTCTGATTGTCATTTCCCCCCAGAAGGAGCAGGTGTTGTAGCAAGCAGTTCGTGAGCCTCCCCGCGGCATGAGTTCAAAAAACACTGCTCGCAAACCCGCACAGGTGTTGGGATTCCTATATCTGATATGAAATGAAATCGTATGATCGAAAAAGTACTGAAGCGACCAATGCTCAGATTTAGCATTCTTTCCTCTCATGAAAACCATTACCAAATTCAGCATTATCATCATCATCATCATCATCATCTGAATACCCGGCAGAGCCACTTCATTAGATGAGCATCCGGCGCAAACGATGCGGCCACAAGAGTAGCAATGCCGCAGCTCCCTACCGAACAAGTTGGAAGTATTAATGAAGCCAAATCAACATTAGACGTCTTCTCGCCGGGAGAAGCTGATGTTTCTGGCCTCGAAATGGCTCTTACAAACCATCTCGCGGCAGAGAAGAAACGCTTTCGCGTTAATCTTAGTAGCCGTTGTTTTCACAACGTCCTAGCCCACTTCTCCATCGTGGTGTTTGAAGAGTAACACACAGCTCTTCTTTCCTCCTCCTCTTCCCCGCATGGCCACCATATTTACTAGTAGTAGTACTAATGACAACAGTGACACTATTATTTCTACCAAGACTGCTCCAATGGGTTGTTGCTGCTACAAGCCCAAGCGACGCTGTAGCCGCAAACAGAACATAGCACGGGTCCTAGGAAGGGGAGGGGGTTTGGGGGGAGGGAAGGTTGAGTTGGGTAGTATGGAAGACATAATGTGCTAATGAAGAATGAAAATTTGGTCGTAAACGATGAACATACACGCATACACACACACACACACACACACACACACACACACATGTATAAATGTATATATGCGTGTGTGTGTGTGTGTGGGTGGGTGACACGGTCACAGCTACGCTAATCAACCGAATGGTGGAGCTCGCGCCCATTTTGGAGGAGGCTGAGGGGGGGGGGGTAAAGAATATGATTCACAAACGGTTTTTCCCTTTCCGTGACGACGCGCATCAAACACATGGTACACGTGTTTACACGCTTTCGGTAAAATGCCATATTTAATACATCGTCAAAAACTTAAATATATATATATATATATATATATATATATATATATTTTTAAAAAAATTCTTGAAAAAGATGTACAATATACAATTTAATATAAAAATTATGGGTGTCCGCTGACATGCCGTTCATCGTTTTCAGCGACACAAATAGCGGTGCGACCTTCTTCGCACGCCGCGCGAAAGCGGTGTCTCTCAGGGAAGAAATGATGGCCTCCCTTGAGTGGTCCTTGAACGTGTGCCTCGATATCTCCACCCTCTGGAACCCACTCCTAGTGATGACGATGATGATGATGATGATGATGATGATGATGATGATTGCGACCATGGCGAATCATCGTGTGTGTATAGTCTTCTTTTGAGTGAGCATAACGACAGTAGGCATCTTCCTCCTCCTCCTCCTCATCATCATCATTGCCATTGTCATCATTACAATTTCAGAGATGGCGACATGCGCTGATAGAGTTTGCCCCCCCCCCCCCCCCCCCCTCTCTCCTTCTCTCCTCACGAGCACCATGTATGGTCAACAAGAGACGCAGTTCTCCTTCCATTGTGTGAGTATACGTGGATGATAGCCCTGAAATTCGAGGACAGGATTGTTTCCTTCAATGCAGGCAGTTGTGGCCGTATGATTCTTGTTCATGCTCATGATGATGATGATGATTATTGTTATTATTATTCTTACGTAAACGGAAAGTGTAGTAGAATGAAGAAGTCGCCAGTATCATCATTATCATCATCCTCATCACCATCACCACCGCAACGATCACATCCGTGCGCAAGCAAGCAAACAAACAAACAAACTCCTCTTCACCCTGGAGGCACGAGCAAGATCCCAGTCTTCAGACCGAATTCCTGCGTACAATCAACCAAACGGCATCGACCAACACACCATCATCAACGGTGATCGATGAGGTCGTATATCCCGGCAAGAACCGAGAATCACCAACTAAGAGCTTTATTCACGTCTCGTCCCTCCTCTTGCCATTTCGCCCCACGCACAAAAATAACGATAGAAACATGATATTATATCACACAGAACAGGATGAAGAGGAGGGGGGGGGGGGGGGCCCCCTTGTCGCAATGCTTGCCCTCCCGCTGTCAGTTAGGTAGTAGCTGGAAGCATTTCGCGTATTCGACCGCGCCATCGCGCCATCCGCGTCCTAAGTCCAAGGGGGGGGGGGGCCAGCAAACATCACATCACCTGCAGCAGTGAAGACACAACGCGTCGATTGTGTATTTGTGATTGCGCTGATGCAGCGAAAATGACGACGATAACGACGACGGCATGCGCCGCGTCCCACGAGTTAAGCGAAGCGCAGCTAGCCCCCTTTCCGAGACGAAACGAGGAGGGAAGTATACGTACACAGTTGGTGAAACGTTTGGTAATGCATTTTTGTCCACCCCATCGTAATCCTCGTATCGTTTTTGCGCCGTTGTTCTCTTACGTGTGTGGTTCGTTGGTAGTACCAATGAGTCGCCCTCTTCATCGGAGCCCATAGGCCCATGGCCCTCTGCCTTATATCTTCAACGTGACGTTGGAGAGCTGGCTTCCACTGCCTGAAGAGAAGAGGGGTGGGTGGGGGGGGGTGAGGTAGTAGGGTTTTAGCTGCTGATTCCTTGTTGTTTTCGATTTAACTTCAATTGTTGTGCCAAGTGTTGTGGAAGTGTTGTTATGGTGCTGAGTAAAGGATTGCTCGCGCACTCACCCCTTTTTTGACACGATCTCATGCGCGCATGTAAGGATGTTCTTTGTGCTTGCTCTCGGCACCTAAGTCAAACGCGAATACGCACGCACGCACACAATATCACACACTCTTAACTATTCCGAATATGTGAGAGACGTGAAGGAGCGACGGCGGGCAGAAGGTACACGCGCGAAGGGAGAGACGCAGAACTACTGCTAGGAAACACAACTGACAGCGTCGTCTCCAAGCACCATTGACAATACCCGAACCTTCAAAAATGATAATGATCAAATAATGTAGGGAGGTTGAGCATAGCAATGCCAACGATGGTAGATAAGCGATGTATTTAGACACATACACACGTCGTCGTCGTCGTGGTCATCAGCAGCAGTAGCAGCAATCGCGCCATAGAAATGGGGGACAATGAGGTGTTACGGATGGTACAGGATATGATCATGATGATGATGGTGATAAAGATAGTGATGATGATGACAGTGATGAAGGAGATGAAGATGACGACGATGATTGCGACAACGAGCAGTTTCGCACCCCTGTTTCACGTTCCTTCCCAGGGCACATGTACTTCCTGCTGCGGTGGTTGAGATTCCTCGGCCTTTACAAGAAAATTATCCGGCCCTCACTTCTCTCATTACTTGGGAGGGGGGGGGAGGTTAGGGTCGATTGGCAGCGGAAATAAAAAAAACACCAACAGGGTCATGATGATGATGACGATGATATTCACCGTCACAACGCCACGATTCACGTCACACATCCCCTCTCTCATCAGCTGAGGCTTTCTGTCAGACACAACAGCAAAAGAAAACGCATAGAGAACCCTGTTCCATCCTTCGCATCCTCTTTCGGTCTATTGCCCCCGCTCCCTCCGTCCTCCTCCTCCTCCTCCTCCTCCTCCGCATTGAGCTTATAGCCTCTCCTCAAGCAGCGCTTGGCGAGGTTCTCGCAAACGCACGCCGGGGGTGCGAAGCAGTACACATCGATCGACAACGTCGGGTCTTGGGCGCTATTTGTGGAATACATCGATGAGCTTAGGAGGTAATAACGGGCACTTATCCCCCCCCCCCCCCCCCCCCCTCCCGCACCCACAACAAACAGGAATTTTCTTTTGCCTCTCTGACAAATTATGCCTGTCTGTCACAGAGGAAACCGGCACGTGAGAACTCATAATCCTCCCCCCCCCTCCCCCGCCCCCCCTCTTCCCATGCGGTACCATCCATCCCTCTATGAGCACTGAGCATCAACAGCAGAGCACCTTAGCAGAAGTCCCAGCAGCGTGGCTACTCCGGCTCCTAGCGAATGCCCGGTGATTTCGATCTTGTAGCCTTCCTTATGAAACTTCGCAACGACAGTTCCAACCCCTGCTCGAGTCCGAAGAAGAAGAAGAAGAAGAAGAAGAAGAAGAAGAAGAGAATGGTGGTGGTGATGATGATGATGATGATGATGACAGTAATGATAATCTATCCCTCTCCCCACTCCTTTTCTCTTTAACTATCGTCCCCAAGCTTCCCC
>ADNK01001400.1:145000-153814 GCA_000320545.1 Bigelowiella natans CCMP2755 | reverse complement strand
TCCTCTCTCTCTCTCTCTCTCTCTCTCTCTCTCTCACACACACACACACACACACACACACACACCTTTGATTCTATCGTGTGCTGCACAGGGTTCGGCAAGCTTAGCGCTCGTTGACATCACTCGGAGCGAATGGAAACGGTACTTTTGGGCCATTTCTCGTGCGTGTTTGATGTGACAGTAGCAGTAGCAGCAGCAGCAGCAGCAGATGCGGCTCGGGGATACTTCTGCTTTATTCGCATCGAGAGAGAGAGAGAGAGAGAGAGAGAGAGAGAGAGAAGGGGGGGGGGGAGAGAAGCGGGGGCTGTTGGGAGGGCGAGACGTGGATGTCAACGGAGATTGTTGTTTGAGGGCGATGAGTTCATGGAAACTAGCCTGTGTGCATTGTATTCACTCTCTAAGAATGATATTTTCCCTCTTTCCCTCGATTGAAAATAACACAGGATTGCCTCGCTCGAATGCCCGCTCTGCGGTTCATTGATGATCGCCTCTTGCCATGAGAGACTCATCCTGCCAGAGGAAAATTTAGAGGCGGAAAGTTGGGAAGTATAGCTCTCAATCTCGGTCGTAGATGATTGACAACATACCATAGTGTTTTGCCCACATACGCAAAAAGTGGTGGCTGCCCGCCTCGGTTGTTGCATTGCCGTGAAGCTAGGAGCAATGGAATGTGACGATTATGTATGGATAAGGTACTTTACATTACTATTAGCAATTGATCTCTGCTTGAAATGTAAGATATGCAATCAAATGATGAGCAAAGCAGTGCCGGCGCATGTGTGCATGATGTAATACACGCACTGTCTTGTCTAGACAATGTCTGTGGGCATAGCATAGCATAGCACTCTGGAGCTGCCATAAAACGCTTGGTATGTTGGCACAGCAAGCAAACTATAGCAAAGCCGGCGTCGCAGCTGTATTCATGTGCATTACATCTGTCTGGTCGTCTAGTTTGTCTGTTGCATTGATGGCTCGCATCTACGTCGCGCACAACGCGTATACATGATCGATTGAACCATAGCTAGCTAGCTCGATGGTTTGATCACATGCGATGCATCCCACACACATCGCAACGAATGCATCGCAACACGAAAGCGAAAAGATTGATCGACTTGCGCGCGATGGAACCCGCACCGCTAGACTGCATGCTGCGCGAAATGCGCGACATTAAAGACCGAGAGTATAAACAACATGCTATGCATTTGATTGCATGATCGAGCCACATCACATGTAGCGGAGACCAACAGATTCAACTGCTAAATAGCGCTGTATAGCCGCTGCATAGCATGTACGTACAGCTACATATTAGCATGAAGATGACCGACCATTGCATGCTAGCTAGCATGATCGAACAAATTTGATTCAATTCATTACATCGATCCGTTTTACGACAATTGCGTATCATTAGGAACTAGTACAGCATTTAGAGCACATATACTAGCATAGCTATAGCAATTGCTAGATTGCGCTAGTGCGTAGCAGCAAATTGTGCATGATACGACGCGAGCTAGCGAGGTCACTTTGCATTGTCATTGGCTGTTTGGTGCGATTGAGTGTTTTCGCACATGGCATCGACGATCGACAGCACAGCATGTCTAGATGTGCGTTTCACAGCGGGAAACATAATATTCACTACTGTTGTGAGCTACTCAACAAACGCGGGGATAACGATGCTCAAGGAACGTTCGGTTTTCTGGGCCATGCAGAACGCATCATGGTCGATGCGGGTATCTAGCTAGCTAGGTATGTTCTTCGGCCATTCAGAAAACGTGGTTGAATTGCCTGATATATCGGTCATTCTCCCCACAACGCAACCACTTATTCGTGGTCTATGGCGCAGTGCAGTGCAGAGACACATTGCACGTCTTTTTTTTTTAAAAAAAATGTTCGGACGCCAAAATTTTGACTTCAGCGCATTCAAAATACTACTGCGAGTCAACTAGTTGGTCGCACATAATTGTGCTGGAGTCCCTTGGACTAGATCCAACGAAAGAGAATGCTGTTTATTTTTCTCTCTTCCGAAATACAGAATATCATATGTTGTTCCACTATATTAAATATAAATATGAAACACACATATTTATTTATTTATATATATATATATATATATGTGTGTGTGTGTGTGTGTGTGTGTGTGTGTATTGATTCGAGAAACTGTCATCTCTTCTTCATGTACAAAAACATTTATAAAAAATCCAAAATCATACATCAATTTTTTGGGATATTACGGTTCCCGTTTTACAATGATTCTCTTTCACAAAATCTCTTCCCCCACCCCCCCCCCTTCCTGAAGGAGAGGAGGGGGAGAAGAACCGTTTGTGCATATTATCGTTGCTATTATTACTACTACTACTACTACTACTACTACTTCTATGTGATACTACTACAGCTGGGTGGGAGTTGTATTTTATTGATTCAGTATAAAGAAGAGAAGGGGCAGCAGGACCTAGGGCTGGTGCCTCTACTCTTCTTATCTCGTCGTTGATTTACGACCGATCGCCACTAGTGCACGTTGCTGAGCTCTTCTTCGAGCTTCTTTCGCGGTTGACTTCTTTTTTTGTACAATTGTGTACACCATCATATCCCTCTTTTGTTGCAGTATCCTCATCATCATCATCATTTTTACTATTTCTTCTTCGTCGTTGACCGAGCGGCGGTCGGCCGCAAAGGGTAGCAGACAGAGACTTCTCTTAGCTTAGTTATTAGTTACAATTTTCTAGCTAATATCACTGCTGCTGCAGCAGTTTTTTCTCTTGTTTTCTCTTATCTGCCCCATCCATCCCCCCCCCCCCCCTCCTCTTATTAAGGATCTTCACGAGGCTGGGGGGGCTCTACAGCGGATGTTTCCGATCGTTCTGCTGACACGGATGCAAAAGATACATTATCCTTGGTTGTGTTGTCGTCCAAAACGGCCCTGATCAGGTAGTGATAATTAATGACATTAATAATGGGCCATCGGCGAACATCGTCAACGTTGACGCGAGCGCACGCACATTGCACAGGCACATTGCACACGCGCACAGAGTGATGCAATAACCTATGCATATATCATGTATGATTGTGAGTGGAGCTATTTTTGTCAAAGCTGCTGATTTCTGCCCAGGACATTGTCGCTTGTGAGCGAGTCGCTGTATTGTTGTTGTCGTTGTTGTCTCTGTGATTTTCTCGTCTCTCTCTCTCTCTCTCTCTCTCTCTCTCTCTCTCTCTGGTTCGTGTCGTTGATGTAGTATACCCTAAGGAGGAGGAGAGCGACAGCAGGGAACGAGAAGAGCTGATGCTTTGCACCGAGCGATTGGAGAGCGGTGGATTGAAAGCACCGGTGCTCGACAGCCTCATGCTGCACTTACGGGACCTGATTGAAGAAGAAGAAAACAACAATCATGTGATTGCTTGTTGTTAGTGTTATACCACTATGTTGCACTCTCCCTCGCTTTTTGTACTCCTCAACTGGCCGGTTGGCACTTTTCTCCAAAGGAAGTTCATGATGATGATGGTGATGATGATCATTATTATTATTGATATTATTATTATTCTAGATTATGATGTAGGCGATGACGACCGACCTATCCGGAGAGCTCCGAGTCGAGAGTGTTTCCGAGCCGTAGCTCCTCGGCGTCAGCACCGACGAGATCTTGGTCTTAGCGAGGTTGAGCGGCGGGATGTTGGAGAAACGCTTTTGCTTCGGAGACGATCCGAGGGTGTGTATCTCCCCCCCCCCGTCCGACTCACCGGAAGAATCGTCTTCCTGGCCGGGGATCACGTGGCGGCCCGAGAGGGTGCGACGGGGTTCTGTATTGAAGCGGCGGCGGCCGGGAAACTTCAGCTCTACATCCTCCAGGCGCGAGCGGGGCGAGTTGAATTCCGAGTACACGTCCATGTCAGGGGAATCGCAATGGCGGTCGTCCGCAGCGATTTCGAGGTTCAAGCTGCAGACGGCAGTGGCGCTTTTGGAGCTGCGTCGATGAATGTGCTGTTTGTCCTTCTTAAGAAGCTCTATAGCGTGCAGCATCTCCTCCTGCTGCTTCATCAGCTTACGGATGACGTACTGCGAGGAGGACATCTGCTGGGCATCGTCGCCGCTTTTCTTGGAGGAGTAGGGCCGCGTCTGCGTCGAGCGCGAGCTCGTGGATATCTTCGTGCTACACCGGTGCCCCTTGGCAGCTGCTGCGGCCACCCTCTTCTCGCGGAGGCGCTGAATGAAAGGAGGCAAGGATTCGTGCAGCGGCCCGTAAGCGTCGTCCTCAAACTCCGTCTGGCTCCATGTGGTTCGCTTCTGCACAATCTCAAGGGTGCTGCTGTCCACCGAAGACCTCGTCGAGGCAGCCTTGCAGTCTATGCTATACGCAGTTGCGTTCTCGGGGATTGTGGGGTAGTCGCAGCGCTGCGGCAGGCGAAGGCGGTTGATTTTGATGTTGACTGAGCCAGACGCCCCAGACGCCCCAGACGTAGAACTACGCGCAGAGCCAACCATGGAGCGGGACTTGTTCACACGCAAAAACTTCCTCTGGGAGGAGGAGCCCCCTCTCATTGAGGAATATCGCGAGCTCATCTTTGATAAAAATTTGACACTGCTCTTCGATTTACTGGAGGAGCCTTTCTTCTTCGATGACGTTTTCCTCCTAACTAGGATCTTGTGCCTGGTTTTCACGGAAGAGGGCAAAAAAGGGCAGCCAGATCGAAATCATCAGAGATATTTTCTTCATGAAAATTGAGCTAGGAGGTTGGATCTTACGTTGAGCCCCGTCCAGCTTGAGGCGCGGTGCCGAAGACTTCCGTCATGGTCGGTGTTGTGTAATCGGTGTAGTCCGTGTCGCTGCTTGAAAGCTGGCTTCGCACAGAGTGGCGGCTACTCCTTCCAGCTCTGAAGAACGATGAGGGAGAGGCACGAGTCAGAGATACAGACATTAATATTTCAACAACTATTCGAAAAGAAAGGCTTCATTATTGACTTACATCCTGCTGGAATAGCTGTGCTTTAATTTGGATGCCGGGGGCTTTCGCTCAAGTACTACCGGAGTGGTCTGCGCACGGAATGTGGGGCTGCTTCGCTCACTATTTTAGGGATGAAATATAATTAATCTTAGGAAAGACAAAGAGAAGTCAGTCATGCGCACAAGGAGGAGGCAAGGGAATCAAATTAGTGACTTCAAAAAATCGTTGACTTAAGCGCCATTTTTTTATGGATGAGGAGTGAGGGGATAAAATGTAAACTTCACTTTCACAAGACAGGTTGGGTTATCGCTTACATCTCAATCCGAGCATGGATTTTGAAATGGTGATCGCCCTTCATAGAACCTACATTCTTCTTCGCAACCTGGAATTAGCACAGACGCGCCTCAGATACAAATTACGTAGAATGTTTCGATGGAAAATTTTAACCACCTTCAGTTGCTTGGGGCTCGATTTCTTCGTTTTCTTGCTCATACTCCGTTGGCCCGAGACCCTACCAAGTTCAATGGTTCAATGATCCCATGCTCACTACTTCACAGTGAGAGATGTAGAAGGAGAGGGAGACGGGGAAGGAGCGAGGGTGAACCTTTTCGATTTTCCCGGAGCAGGGTCAGCACTGGGCACGCGGGAAGCGTTGAACTTGAGCTGATTCATTCCGCTCCCCCCCCTCTGCGATGCCCTGGTGTATAGAGGCCAAATGCCTTCTCTCAAAACTTTCTTCGATCTCTCTTCACGGTCTCTCTCTTTTTATATCTCTCTTGCGCACTCTCATGCTCTCTTTGTATATCAACGCTATGCTCTCTTTTAGTAGCAAATTCATCATTTATTTCTCCTCCTCACTCTTTCTCTCTCTTCACGATCTCTATTCAGCCCGTAGTTTTCCGTCCAAACTAGGACTGAAAAGACTTATTGAAACTCCAACTCACGAGAATGCGCAAATTGTTTCGAAAATTTCCCTCTTTTTTTCTTTGAATAGAGGGAATTTATTATGTCGTAACAGGATTATTTATTGAAAATATCTTGTTTTGGGTCATGAAAGAAATCTCTTGCAACTTTATTCACTCAAAAACCAGAAAATAAGGAATGCCTTGTAAAATGTTTGATTTTAGTAAATTAGTTCAACAATTTCCTTAAATAAAAGCCTAAATCATAGATTTCTCTCTAAACAAGAATTTTTTCTAGAATTTGTGATAGACATTGTGTTCTCTCTGATTCTGCTTGACAGTACGATTTTGTCCAAATTTTATAATTAGGCGGTGTGTCGAAATAAAAATATAGCTCATTGTTTACGCAATAAAAATCAGAATACAGCCTACGAAAACAAAAATTAATTCGGAGAAAAACACAAAACAAAGGAAATTATTTGCCAATATTGAAGGATTCCGTGAAATTGTTGTCATTACATGTTTCTCTCTTCAACCAACTTAATTCTCTTTCATCTTGTTTCCCAGCACATGGTTATAATCATAGCTTTCAGCATAGGATGCAGCATTCTGGTGCCCCGAAAGACATAATTTTGTTGTAAGAAGCAGTAATTAGGGTTCAAACTTATGGATTTTTGATCCCTTTACGGACACAATAGATGTCATTTCCTTTTGGCTATATCGAAATCTCTTGAAAATCGGGAAAGTTTGGTAAAGTTGGAAACACCGATGTTAAGTAAAATCCAGCGTCGGAGCACCAAGATTTTCTTTTGCGTCATGCAACTCGTCCGTGAAGATCGTACCAAATAAAGAGCTTTCCAGTCAGATCTTTCGGAAAACCTCGATTTGGGAAATCACCAAAGAGTCCATTTGATCAATATTTAGATTGTCTTTCGTTGTTAAAGGAAGGAAATTCATAAATTTTCTTCATGCGGTGGCCTTCCACAGGTTGTTATTTATGCCGAGATGCAAAGCGCCGATACTGGGCTCTGACTGATTTGCTGAGAAACGAGTAATCTTGAAACGCAGGACATAGTTTCAACGGCTCACATCGTTACTTAACAAAATTCGATCAAACGTCAAAGAAAAGCAGTTTTCATAAATGCCAGTACATTTGCCTTCAACGACAATGACGATCGAATTATTCTTTTTGCATAATATTTTAAAAGTCGGGTTTGGTCCAAATTTTAAATTTTCCAATCTGCACGGTGGTTTGACCGAATCCTGAGCCGAAACTGACTAAGGTATTCTTGGCTCAAGTATGCCAAAATTCAAATTGTAGGTGACAAGAACATGATTTTGATTTTTGTATGTCATCATCATTGGTCAAATCCGGTTCAAATTCTGAATCATTTCGAATAAAATATACTGACTCAGATTGCAAAGATGCTTCGAGCAGTGCTCCCGCTCCTGGCGATGGCTTCCGCCTTCGCTGATTCCACCACCAGCAACAGTGATCCTCGCGTTCTTTTGTCATTAAAATCCAATCAAACAAAAATGAGGGGAAGTGCCGCATTCATGCCAGAAATTGAGAGCGGGTCCGCGCAAAAGGAACTTACGTTTTCTAGGGCAAAGGATGAGAATGGTGTTCCAAAATTCGCGTATGTATGGAGGTAATAGACGGATCAGAAGAGAGAAATATATGGGTTCATTTTGCGAAGTACATGCATTTGTAAGTAGTGGCCTTTTCTGTTGCTTTTTTCTCTCTCTTTCTCTCTCTCTCTCTCTCTCTCTCTCTCTCTCATCCAAATGAAATATATCTTTAACATATTGTGGATGTTGTGGACGGAAGTGTTAATGTTCTAATATATCTTTACACCGCTGCCATATGATGTCTCAGTCAAGATGATCTCAAGGGTGCGTTGGAGCCTATTCAGATGAACGCTATCCACATGGATCTCAAACAAATTTTTGGCAAAGAAAAGGATCCTATGGAAGACACGTTGAAAGATGCATTGAGTGCGGTGAAGGAAGTTGAGAAGCAGAAAAATGTTTTGAACACCGTTTCGATGGAAGAGGACGAGGTCGCATCAGACTGGAAACACTACATGAAAGACCTGTAAGGTCTGCATATGTCAGTATGGCCAATGGTGTTGAAGGAAATCTTTAATGCATTGTCAAACTTGCTCTGAAGTGTAGCTGTAGAATTACTTCTACTGTTACTTCTACTATAGCTCGGTGGGAAAACCTACACGACACGGGTATAGTGACCTTGTGGAATACGAACGACGGCTAAATGGCGAAATATGCGAGTACCTTTCCAGCCGTCAAAATCCTAGTTTATTCTCCTTTCCCAACCAGCATACTACTAGCTTAATGGATGTACATCCGCAGCTTAATGTAATTGATTGAAGAACTTATCCATGTATGCATATGTATGGAAAACGCCGTCAGAAACCAGTACGCGGAACTCAATATCCTTCTTTCTCCCAGCTACCAATTCTAGAATAAGTGTAGTTCACGCTTGTCGTCCCGCGAGCAAACATACGCTATGTAGCTAGAGGTGCTTGCGCGGTAGGTAGGTAGGCAATGAGCTGTAAGGGAGCGAGTGGTTGACTAAATACGAACAATGCTCTGCGCCAACGTTGCCTTCGATCGCGACGCGGCCCGCAGTCTATATAGCAATCACCAGCACTAACAGCGCGAGCTAGCAGACAGGCTGTAATTATTGCTGTTGCCCTGCAAGATCTCCGGCACACATGACTCAATGAAAGCATGAGCATTCTGATTGATGCCGCCTCACTGATCGAATGACACGAGTCGAGGCAACATGCTACGTGTCGCGTTAAAGCGCGGGCGCAAACGATGCATCGAGCGCCCGTCATCGCTGTGGCGTAGAGCGACGCCTGCATGCACAGGCCATATGCACGACAGCATTGCATGCCATGCTAGCATGCCCCATTGCATATGGCCGTATACGTAGTCAACACAACAAGTAGCG